>JAKCPB010001420.1:0-102657 GCA_021442155.1 Cymbidium sinense | reverse complement strand
AACAACTTTGCATTCTCCTTTTCTATTTCATTTCTTTATACATATGTTTGTATTTAAGGAAAGTGGTAAATTAGTCTAGACAATCCTGAGATTATGAGGATTTAAGTAGCCCTAAGTCAGTCTTGTACCTTACACCTCTGGTTAGCAATGGCACCATACTCACTTATGCCTTTCTTACTTTCATGTGTGTATGTGAAAATTTGGATAAGGAAAAACCTTTCTACTTAAGAAAATCATGCATATTCAACTTCCAAATTTCTTAAATGGATTACTTAGCATGCATCATAAAGTGTGTTAAATAATCTCATTTGAATGTATAGATATTCTTAGGTCCATCCATATGCATGCTATATATGTTGGGAAAGAAATGAAATAATATGTTATGTGAATTTTGATTCATTTTATTTAATATTAAAATTCTTTCTTGAATAGATTTGTTTAGAGTTCATCTAAACTCTGGATTAATTAAAATATTTAATCAAAAAATTCACCTAAATAAAACTAAAATGTGAATCTACTTTAGAAATTACTTGTTAGGAAAGAAAGAGAAGTTCTCTCTCTTCCCTCTTCATAACTTAGTAATTAATTGTAATCCACTTAAACCAAATTAAAACATGAAATAAAATCAATCCAAAATAATTAAACAACTCAAATGAAACCCTCCTCTAAGTTGAACATCTTCTTCATAATTAGAAAATTTGAACCTAAAGCCATAGCTAGCATACCACACAAGCCTTCAAAGCACACATATAGCCTAAGTCACCACTTCTAGCTTTAGGTTAGGTCGATGCATGGTTTGATGTTTGTTTTATTTTGTGATATATGTTTTAAACAAGATGTTAGTGTATGCTTGAAGAATAAATGGTAGGACGCTCTAGTTTACTATTCTTTTCTGTTGTGGGATTATGCTAAGGGCTATCATAAATAAAAATATAAATGCTTTTGCTTGGTGTGCTTTATACTAAGCATAATCTATACTTTAGTCACCCATGTGTTGGGTGATAAGTCCAATATACATGCTTGGGATTTGTGTGATTTATTTTAGCTAACCTTTATTTTATAGTGTTAGTTAGATTTCCACTTTTCTTTTCATGTAAATTTATGCAATTAGGGATGTGGAATGATTATTATGGGGATTATGATGAGCATTGGCTATAAGATCCTATCTTGCACCATGTGAAGCCTTGGAGCATCTACCTTCCAACCATCCAAAGAAGGAACCAAAAAAGAAAAGAAGAAAGAAGAAATAAAGCTTGAAGACCCCATAACAATGAATTCCTTGCTTAATTATAATTTAATTCATTTATAATTCAAGTTGTATAATAACTTAGCTACCCATTTGATATTTTGGGTTTGGTCAAAAACAACGACCTTTTATTCTTTTATGATTAGCTTTATAAATTGGTTGATGATTTATTTAGCTTTTGAATTAAGTGGAGTTTTCCTAGTTTCTTCCTGCTTTATGTATGCTAGATGTGGATTAGGCTCTTTAAAAATAAATCTTTACCCAACTTCATAACTCAAATTAAAAAATAAACAACTCATAACCTCATCTAAAGCTTAGGTTTAAAATCAAGATAATAAAATTTGGATGAGCATTTTTTTTGTAATATCATGCACAAATGAATCTTATTTCACTTGATTGAGGGCTTCCACCTTGTGAGAAACTTGACATTTGAGAGCCATGGTGGAAACTCACCTCTTTAACCAATAATAACCTTCTTTCATGCATTACATGAATCCTATTATCTTGAGTCAAGATAATTGTCCAAAATAAAATTAAAATGAAATTTAAATTGCATTAGATTTAGGTCATTTGAAGTAATGCCTCATGATCTAGTCTCTTTAGGGAGTGAGTTTAAAGACTTAATCTCTTTCAAAATAAATCCTATTTATCTTGATAAGTATAAGACTTACCTACATTATTTAAATCTAGGAGGAGTTAGTTGGTCCACCCCTTTGGTTGTCCTATCATTGGTTTGTCGCCTCTTCAGATAAATAAATACCCATTTTCACCTATTTAGGTTTTCACCTCACTAAATTACCCTAGATTTAGGTTGAGGTTACTTCTATCATAAGCTTAATTCCTCACCTCTTAGGAATTTTAATCTAAAATAATAAAGTCCCAAATTTCTAATGAAAAAAACCAACTCAAATAAACTAAATCAATTTCAAAATGTAAAGCCACTATAATTTGAGATGCTCATTAATTTTTCAACATAATCTTACTTATCTTCCATTTAGGCTTTTAATACACTTTTTGATCAATCCCATTTGATCTTCAAAAAATGAACAATCATAGTCTTTCAATAAATCAAGAAATGATCATTTACCTTAATCGAGAGTTTTCAAAAGAATCTCATTTCTTAAGATGTAATTTTCATCTTGCTCAAAAATAATGAATTTTTTAAAAAATAAAGCTACTTTCATGTAAAGTACAAAATATATTACATATGAATTTCATCCCAACTCCTTATTAATGATTATCCATTAAATAGTGACTTCTATCTTTTGAGATAGTACAATTTCCTTGAAAACCTAAATAAGTTCATCATGGATCTTTATCTTAAAAGATGAATTTTATAGTCTCTCATTTCTCCCAAAGATTAAGGCAATATAAAATTTTCAAATTTTTCAAACATAATGGTTTCTCTTCATCTTTGGTAAATGAACATTATCTTTAAGTATCAATAATTTGTACTTATTTCAAGACATCCTTTCCATTACATAGCCCATTTCATTCTTAAGTGAAGTTCCAACATCCATTTAACATTCCCATTTTAAAATCAGTTCTAAAAATAAAAATCTAAATAAAAAAAAAACATTTTTAAAGACTTCATTATCATTTTCATGATAAGAAGTTGATCCAAAATAAAAATCCAATTTTCATAAAGAACTTTGAACTTTTCAAAAGCACCTTTCAAGAAAGCACTTAATAAAATATTTTCAAAAATTTGGAACTCATTTAACAATTCCCAAATTTGTTAAGTGATTTCAAAATAAAACTAAACAAATTTTTCAAAAGCACAAATGAACATTTCTTTCAATTCATTTGATGAAGATGTCATTTTCAAAATAAATGAACAAATCTTTTCAAAAGTCAAATCATAATCATAAAATTTTCAAAAAACACCCATGAATCTTTCCTTTCAATACATCACATTATTGAAGAAGTTTCCATTTCAACAAAAAAATAAAATCTTCAAAACACACATGAATTTCATTTGTTATACTCAAATTTATTAAATGAAATTTCATTTCAACTAAAAATAAAATATCATTTTAAAATCTCTTTAGCATATCTCAAATTTTTAAATTGAATTTCTCTTTCAAAAAAAGAAACAATCAACAAAAACAAAAAAAATCATATTTTCAAAATAAGATTGATCTTTTTAGCATAAATTTTTGAAGAATCCATTTCAAAAAAAAAAAAAATCAACAATCATATTTCAAAATTTTCAAACACATTTGAACTATTAACATCCAAAATTTTCAAAATTCCAAATCAAAATAAATTTTCAAACACATTTGGAACTTCATTTAACATACCCAAATTTGTTAAGTAATATCCAAAAAATCAAAAAAAAGAACACATTTGAACCACTTTAGCATAATCAAATTCATGAAGTTCAACCAAAAATAAAAAAAAATCAACAATTTTCAAAGCACATTTGAACTTCATTTAACATACCCAAATTTGTTAAAAATCTCAAATTTAAAATCAAAAAATTTTTCAAACAACTATTTGGAACTTCATTTAGATACTCAAATTTGCTATGAAGTTCAATTCAAAATTCAAAATTTTTTCAAATTTAGAATCACCCATTAATTAAGTTGAAGTTTCAAAGTCAAAACCAAAATTTTAAAACACCTTTAGAGCTTCTTTCAAGATACCACATTTTCTAGAAGTTTCCATTTTCACTAAATGAAATTTCAACACACCATTTGGAATTTCATTTAGCAAACTCAATTTACTATGAAATTTTATTTCACAAAACCAAGTGGAACTTCCCTAGCATACCAAATTCTTTGAAGTTGAATATCCACTTTCAATAACTTTAGTTGTTATAGTGCCAGACGAGAAAGTACCATCTCTCTAGTTGTTCATCCTAGAGTTGCTCATGTTGCCCCAATGGGGGCTAATACCTTAACATCTATACCCTCTAAGGGTAAGGCTCCCTTGACCTCAGGGCTTGCCTCCCCTACATTTGAGTACGGGTCTAACTCGCACTCCTCCCATCCTATCCTTACCTAGCATTGGAATAAGAATCGCATGATCAAGCGGTATCACACTCGGATAGCTAGGGAGCTAGAGGCAGTTGCTCAATCAGCCATGGATGAGTCTCCCATTATCACTTCACCACTGGTTACAAGAAACTAGTTCCATCCTCTCTCTGGATCATACATGGAGGATGCCATGAGGATTCGTTCATCACCTCCTTTAGTGGTGCACTTGCATCTGCAATTTCTAGGAGCAGGAGGTCATATGCTGGCCTCCGATCTATTTTATGCCAGGTAGGTAGAGCATATGGATGCTCAAAGCACTCAGTTCGATCTTAGATCTATTATCCCCCATAGTGTAGGGAGGTAGATTCACTAGGAGAGGCCCATGAGGCCCATACAACCCACATTACTAGCAGAGAGGGACGAAGGTTCAGCCATCAGTTGTCCACTTTTGCTTTGATTGATTTTCCTGCTCGGCGTGCTACCCGCGCTGACCATACTGATAATATTCTTCTCACTTGGACCACCACCGGAGGGTAGTTCTTGTGGACAGAGAGTTGATGGTGTCTCCACCCCATCGCTCTACCCCTCATACAGACATAGCATATCCCATTCCATCTAAGGCCATGAAGGTCGCATCCAGGAAAAGCGCACTTTGGTGATCTGCACGCCAAGGATCTACCCTTCTACACCATCCATTATGGTTGGGCTGAGCTCTCCTGCTCGACCTTCTACCCTAGTGGTGGTGCGAAAGGTGTGGCATCCCTGAAGCATCGTGGTCATCCCTTCACCAACTCCACCCATACTGATATAGATGGTGATATTACGTGATATTCTAGATGATAGTTCAGTAGGTGGTGGAGGAACATCCTAGAATTTTTACCCCCCTTATAGCAGTAGCAGTCATGAGTATCATTCATCTAGTGAGTACAATCCACACATGATTGACTCTCCAGTGACAGGCGAGGTCCAGTGCCTCTTAGTGCATGATAGTGATCACACAGTTCTGCCTAAACTATTTGTACCTACTGAGTTGGATCATTCCTTAGATGAAATAGTTGCATATTATTTCATGGAGAAGAAGGAAATCTTGGGGTATGGTTTGATGAAGAGAGACTCAGCTTTGATCCCAATGAAGATGACTTTATGGGAGATTTAGCTGGAGTATTGATGGTTGACTCTAGAGGATCTCCTCTTAGGGAATAATAGGCCATGGAAGGTGATGAGGTTGATCAAGAGGACACCACAGAATCATCCCAATACCTCTGACATAAGTTGAGGTAGAAGGATGAGCAGATTGATTGGATGGCACATCAGTTACAGGACTTGTTAGCAGCAATGTTAGTGCTTCAGAAATAAGCCCCTTTAGTTCATCCTACCGCAATCGACTTCAATCAGCCTGAGTTAGTGCATGTCTTCAAACTAGTCAAGACTCTACCTCCCATTGAGCAAGGTAGCACTAGCATGTACAGTAAGGTAGTGGAAAGTACCTCCATACAAGAAAAAGATATAAAATTAAAGGAAGCTTTGGCTCAAGCCCGGGGAGGATCATCGGTTCCAAAGGGTAGACCCTGCCCAAAGGAATTCGATGTTATCCAGTATCCCAAGGGTTTTGTGTCTCCTTCCTTTAAAAGCTTAGATGGTAGTGGAAATCTGAGGCAGTACATAGCTCATTTTAGGGCTAATTATTACAACGTAGGTGGCAGCGATGCTTTGCTTTTCTGACTTTTGTCAAGAGTCTAGGTATATTGCTTTTGATTGGTATGAACCCCAACAATTTAAAGACATTTGCTGAGTTAGAGCAACTCTTTAACAAGAGGTTTGTTGAGCTCAGTAAAGGGTTAATGTAGGTGATCTTAGCACAATAGCACTCGTGAGAGTCACTTGTTGATTATATACTCTAATGGCATAACTGAGTATGAAGTGTGAACCATGCCCAACATCATGCCCTTAAGATTCTCTTAAAAAATATCCATGGCCCACTCACCTTCATGCTTAAGGGCTTCACTATCAAGACATTTGAGAAGCTAATCAATAAGGAGGCTAGTCTACAAGGAGAGGCCAAACATTTTTTCAAGATCAGTGCCTAAGCAAAAGTGAAGGTCTATGAGAAGAAGCCAGGAGCAGTAGAAATGGTTGATAAACGGAGGCAGCCAACTAGAGATTAGTCCAAGAGGCCATGACCTCAGTAGCCTCCACCTCCTTTTCCATCACCGAGGAAACCCTACCGGTCTCCACCGTAGCCTCTATGGCTAGCGCAACCACCGCCTCAGCCATACCACCAATAGTAGCGGCATGCATACCCACCGCCAAGTAGTTACGGTACACCTACTCTTTTAGATAAGTTAAACAAATCTTATTAATTAAAGAGGGAGGTAATCAGGAAAATCTTTAAGAATCTCTTAAAGAAACTTGATTTTTAGCTACCCGAGCCTAGGAGACCAGAGGAAGTAGACAAAAGTCATGATCCACACTTTTTCCCTTACCACTGAATGCTAGGCCACATTTTGGAGGATTGGTTCACATTCAAGGACTGTCTTGAACACAGTTTCAAGACTGGTGTTGTAGTTATCCCAAAGGAATACCTTATGGAACAACCTTCTAGTTCCATTAGGGTAATCCTCGGGGATACATGTAATCATACCAGAACCAAAAAAAGTTGCAACATTTCTTCATCTAAAACCTCTAAGAAAATAATTCAGAAGATCAAGAAGCTTTTCTTATAGGTGCGAAGTCAAACCTCAACACCAAGGAAGGTTTGCAAGTTGCTGCCAACTCTAGAAAAGTGGGAGCTCAAGAGCAAAGCAATAACAACATGTGGCCCAAGATAGCCTTAGCAGCCATAATGTCTAGCCTCCATCCTTTAGTTGCAACTTCCACACCGATGACTTATTCCATTTCAGCTAGCTTTTCTATTTCTTCTACTAGAACTCTCAGTATGAGATAAGGGCATCAAATCCCTTAATCCACTCACTTACTTGACTTCTACTTTACCTCCAAATAATTCCAAGAAATTGAAGAATAAAGCTAGTTTGAATTACATCTGTGTCACTTCTGATGGGTTGTCTTCTTCTATTCCTAACGATAACTCTTTAAGTCTAAATAATTATAACAATTCTGATCTTCCTCTTTTTTATTCATAGTTGGACTTTCCAACTCTTAATACTATGGGTTCACCTCTTGAGATAGACTTGGAATCATCTAATTTTGAGGGTCCTATAGAAGAAGATGTGGGTGAGCCTGAAGTGTAGGTGGAACCTTCCACCACCTTACCTCAAGAGATCACTGAAGTCAACCTCCGTAGTGGCAAGGTTCTACCTCCTAAGGCAACACCTCAAGATAAAAGAAAACAAGTCATTGGTATGGAAGATCGAGAAGCCCTTCCATAGAATGTTCCACCCTTGGATATGTTTGTGGAAGACTAGCCAACATCCTTTCTCATCTAAGAAAGTTTCCATCTAAGCTAAGCATATATGATGCCCTTATCTAATCCAAAAATATGAGGGAATCACTAATCAAGGCCCTCCTTGATCCTGAAATATACTTAGCTCAACTGACCGCTATAGGTGAGGAAGCACATTATGCAAAATAAGCCCAAGGGATCACCTTCATAGATGAAGACCTTCTTCTAGGGGACTTGGAGCACAACCGTCACCACTACATCATAATTTACATGGAGTGGTTTAGACTCACTAGGATTCTCATGGATTCAGGTGCATTGGTGAACATTATGAGTCTAAAGACCCTTGTCTATTTGAAGATTGACATCTCCACACTCCGAGGAGATAGGATGATGTTGAGAGAATTTAATGATCAAGGTGAGCCTTTAGTTCTATAGTGTTACCTTTGGAGATAAGTGACTAGAAGATTGAAGCCAAGTTCTACATCATTGATTCAAATACTTCATTCACGCTTTGCTTGGTAGGCCTTGGATACATTAGAATAAGATCGTTCCATCTTCCCTTCATCAGTGCATCAAGTTCATAAAAGATGGAATTAAATACTGTATCAAAGGGAATGAAAAGCCATTTTTAGTTAGAGAGGTTGAGATTTATGAGGATGTGACCTACTATCCTCAAAACACCCTTTCTCATGAACTTGGACAAAATTCAAATGCAGAACCAAAAGAAAAAGAAAAAGAAAAAGAAAAAGAAACAAAAGAAAAGATAAAATAAAATGAAAAGAAAAATATAAATCTAAGTGAACAAGAAAAGGGAATTGAAGAAGAAATAGATCAGCATATCACATTCCACCCACAGTTCATTCCTTCATATGGACATGTGGGTAGGATGGCTCAACCTCCACTAGGTAGAGGTAGAGGTAGAAATAGAGGCAATTCTAGAGGTGGGAGACCCCCAAGTTGGCCTTTAGCCAATAGAGGTTGTGTTCCAGTTCATAGGAGTACCCCTACTATTCACATAGACTTGGAATCTTGCTCAGAGGATGAGTCTAATGCAATTAGTATCCCCTCTCAATGGGTTCCATTGGAGGTGACATTTGATCCAGCTAGAGATAAAGACCAAGCCTCCAAGCAAAGCAAAGTATTCGAATTTGGATTATGTGAAACTGTTAGGCAGCAGTTGGGAACTTTAGCTCTTACCTCACTTACATCTTAGAAAGTTGAAGGTTTAGTAGTTAAAGAAGTCCCTAAGTCTTCCAGTGACATGAAGTAGAAGAAGTTCTTTTTGGGATCATCATCATTAATCCCTGAAGTTGATGTAGAGCTTGAGGAAGACACTTTAAAGAGTTAATGGAATTACCTTTTGACTTTTACTCACCTTGTGTTCAAAACCTTAAAAAATGTTTAGTTCCTCACACATGGTCCAAGCACAGATTAGAATACTTCAAAAAGCTATGAAACAATACGTAGGGAAGCATAATTAGCGGACTAGGAATCAAGATAAATTGGTCCTGATGATGAAGATTATTGAAGTTGTTACTAACCATTTGGAGTCGATAGGTTCTTCTCACACATCCCCAACTCTTATGAGAATGTGTGTTTAAAACTTCAGATGATCCACATGATCTCCAAGTAAAAGTGCACCACCAAAATTTGAAGAGGAGATTCATTCAATAATCGACAAGCTTAAATAAATCAACCATGAGATAAAAGAAAATCCTCGGCCGACATACATTAGTTCATCGCTGAATGAAAAACAAACCAATGACTTCGTTAGGCTATTGACTGAGTTTAAAGACTGCATCACATGGAGTTATGAAGAAATGCTGGATTATCTTATGACGTAGTAGTCCATAAGCTAGCAATAGATCCTAATGTTACCCCTATTAAGCAAGCTCCTAGATGCATGCGATTAGAAATTGAACAATAGGTCATTTCTAAAGTCAAGAAATTGATCGATGCTGGTTTCATCAGAGAAGAAAATAATCCTATCTAGTTAGCCAGTGTAATCCCTGTTAAGAAGAAGAATGGCCAAATTCATAATTGTGTAAATTTTAGGGACTTGAATAAGGCATGTCCTAAGGATGAGTTTTCTCTTCCTATACTAGAATTAATGGTGGACATCTCATCTCATGCAAGATTCTCTTTCATGGATGGATCATCCGCTATAACCAAATCAAGATGTCTCAAGATGAAAGAAACACCGCTTTTGAACCCCAATCAAAATCATCTATTATAGGGTCATGCCTTCGCCTTAAAATGTCAGGCTACCAACCACCATGACTCAGATCTGAACTCATCCATCATCAGGTTGAGTGCTATGTTGATGATTTAGTAGTCAAAAGCTTAGAAAAGAAAGACCACCTCTTTGACTTGAGAGTAGTTTTCCAATGGTTAAGATAATATAACCTCAAGATAAATCCCCTGAAGTGTGCATTCGGAGTCACTTCAAGGAAATTCCTTGAGTTTATTGTTTGACACCGGGAATAGAAATAGATCCTGAAAAGATTAAATCTATCTTTGAAATGCCACCTCCTAAGAATTTAACTCAACTTAGATCCTTTCAAGGATGGTTGGCATATTTAAGATACTTTATCTCAAACCTATCTGTGAGATGCAAACCATTCTTAGCACTTGTCAAAAAGGATGGGATGATAAGTGTCAGCATGCCTTCAAAACATCAAAGAGTACTTGGTGAAGCCATTAGTTCTAGCAACCCCTATCCCGGGCAGGCCACTGATCCTTTACACTACTGCATTGGATGACTCTCTCGATGCTTTGTTGGCCCAAGCCAATGATGATATGAAGGAGAGTGCTCTCTATTACCTCAACCGTCATCTGATTCTTGCTGAAGAAAACTATCCACCTATTGAGAAACATTGCCTAGCTTTGATCTTTGCATCTTAGAAGCTACGACACTATATGCTTTCTTATAAGGTGAACTTGATCTCCCAAACAATTCCACTATCTCATGACATGGCCAACATTATCTGGATGTTTGGCTTGATGGTCCATGATTCTCTCATAGTTTAATATCACATTTGTACCCTTCTGTGCGGTAAAAGGATAGGAACTAGTGGATTTATTAGCAGCATACCCACTTTCTACGGATTCTCCATTTAGTGATGGTCTCCTTGCTGAACTAATCATGAACTTAGGGGAGGCTAGCAACCATCGATGGGAGATGTATTTTGATGGTGCTGCTTCTTTTCTTGAAAGGTGATGCACCATGATCTATTCTCCCAGAAAAGGCAGAGGTAGAATAGTTCTTCTAACTCTAAATTATGATGTGATGAGATTCTCATACTATCTTTCCAACCCCTGCACCAATAATGAAGTTGAGCATGAGGCTTTGATTGTCGGTCTAGAGTTACCCATCACTATTAGTGTCAAGAGCATCAACATCTTTGGGGATTCTCAATTGGTCATCAACCGCATTGTTGTCTCTACCGTTCTCAAACCCAAGCTTCGTCATTACTATGAGTATGCCATGAAGCTATTGGCCCAAATTCCTGAAGTCACAATCTACAAGGTTCCCCGAGCAGAGAACATAGTAGCAAATGCCTTGGCCAAACTTACCAAAGAGTTGGCATGTCCAAAAAATGAGTCCATTTCAATAAGGGTCCAAAATAGACAAGTCATATCCCTTTTTGATTCTAAATTCATCGAGAGACTTTCTCTTGAAGGAAGGTTACCATTGCCAAAATGGACAAGGAGCTAGATTGGAGGCAACCGTTCATAGATTATTTGAACACGCAAAACTACCACAAGAGAAATCACAAGCCCATCAAGTGAAACGAAGAGCTCTCTCCTATGCTCTCATTGAGGGCACCCTTTACCGTCGGTCCTTTGACCAAATATGGTTACACTGTTTAGACAAACATGAAGCCCATGGAATTATAACTGAGGTACACTCAGGTCTATGCAGAGCTCATCAATCTGGTCTGAGGATGAAGATGAAGATCAAAATACTAGGATATTACTAGCCATCGATGATCACATATTGCATGGATGTAGCTAGGAGATGCCATCAGTGTCACGTACATGGTGTGGTCCTCCACCAACCACCCAACATTCTACATCCTACATTGGCTTCATGGCCATTTGAGTGTTGGGATACTGACATAGTAGGTCTGATCGATCCTCCTTCTTCCTAGGGGCATCGATTCATCTTAGCTACCACCGACTACTTTTCCAAGTTGATGGAAGCCATCCCACTCAGAGAGGTCACAGCTCATCACGTGCTTTAATTTTTTAGGAACCATATTGTATATAGGTTTAGGGTGCCTCAATGAATTATATTTGATAATGGTACTGCATTCAAAAGCACAAGATCAACAACTTCACCAGAAGACATGGTATAGATTGGAGATACTCCACTATCTATTACCCTAGAGCAAATGGCTTAGTAGAAGCATTCAATAAAACTCTCATCCAGATACTGAAGAAGACTCTTGATGACAACAAATGATAGTGGAATGATTTGGTTGAAGCAGGCCTACCCACTACATATCGATCTCCAACTTAATCTACCCTATTTTATTTAGTGTATGGGTCTCCGCCATTCTTCCTTTAAAAGTTTAACTCCCGTCACTAAGGATAGCATTGGGTAACAAGATCACTATAGCATAATGCAAACTTGTGATTAGAAGAGCTCAAAGGTTTAGAGGAAAGTCACCTACGAGTGTGCCAGAACCTCGAGTTGTACAAGGCCAAAATGATTCAAGCTCACAACAAGCTTGTCCGCCCTAGGTCTTTCAGAGTAGGAGAACTTGTGTTAGTCCTAAGGAGACCCATTGTTTCCAATCGAAAGATGGGAGTCAAGTTTGAACCCACTTAGGAAGGCCCCTATGTCATAGAAGGCCTACCAAGGAGGATCTTATCCTTATTGATTATAAAGGAGAACATGATGCTTCCAATTAATGGGCTCTATCTAAAGAAATATTACCCATGAAATAAATCATGTTTGAAAATAATCAATAAAAGAACAAAATCTAATTCCATTCATCAAATCTTCTCTTCTCAAGCATTGTTTACTTATCTTGTGAATTTGCCATGTGTTTAGGGTAGGTGTAAGAGTCCCTAGTGGCATCCTATCCCTCTTTCAACATAAACTTAATATCCTGATGCTTTCAGAATAGGTGTAAGAGAACCCGAGAGGCATCCTATTTTGATTAGCATAACTAAGATAGGTATGAGAAAACCCAAGCGGTATATTTTCTTAGCAGGAATCCTGTTAGCCATCTATGGGGCCACTTCATCAAATCCCTAGTGTGTTTAAGGCAGGTGTAAGAGTCCCCCGGAGGCATCCTATTCCTTTTAACACATGCACAACAAAAAACACAAATCTTATATCTCAAGCTATTTTGATGTGAGAGCAAGCCCCTGTGGCACTCACTCATTAGCTACTATAGGTCAGGTCTACATGCTACCTCACTAGTATGTCACCCTAGTGGTCATTTATTGGTGGATGTGAGTCCCCACGCTTTCTTCCTGACTTGATCATTGCAAACCAAAGAGCACCTTGTTAGTATGGTAGGCTTCACTGCTTAGCCAGTAAGCTACCTCATGTTGACTTTGCTTAAGAAGATGTGAGTCCCTGCTTTCTTCTTGAACTAGCCATCATGCTTTAACTAGGTCAGTATGTTTGAGGTTTGGAAAAGTCCCCGAGGCTCCTTTCCTCTTGACTACTTTTGAGCTGATCTAAGTCCCCTAGTGGCATTCACTCAGTAGTCGCCTTAGGTTAGATAGCACCTATCAAGCTAAAGATAGATTATCCCAGCAATCAGTTCCACTATAGGAGGATGTGAGTCCCCAAGCTTTCTTCCTAGGCTGATTGTTGCAAATCAATGAGCACCTTAGGTTGGTTGATGTTCACTATGCTGATAGTGACTCACCTGGTGAATATACCTCTCTTGGCAGATATGAGTCCCCGCTTTCTCCTTGAGTTGGAATACCTATTGGATATATGACTAGTCATTTTCTCGGTGTTGGATTAAGCCCTTACACCCCATCCCTACGGGCACTCTATTTGGATCAAGTCCTTTGGACTCCATTTGACACTACCCGGTTACTCGATTGGATAGTTCCTTTCCTAGTAACCACTCGTGGTTGGAGAATCTATTCAGGATGCACGATTCTCCCTTGGTTCGAACTGAGATGAGTCTAAGTTGATATAAGCTCCTTCTCAGTATGATCCCTCACAAACTAACAGGGTCCATGATAAAATAAGCAAACAAATAAAAAAATAAACAAAATTAATTTGATTGTGGATTACGAATTTAAGCCCATAAAGGGTCCCTTTTCCCAAGTAGGCATCCGATCTTTAAGGAAGTGTCAGCAGAACTCCCTATAGGAATTTCCTGACTACCTGAGTTGAGATAAATTCCTGGGTTGGTACTCACTCCGTAGTCACTCTTAGGTCGGGTTCAATCTATTTTTCCACAAGTAGGTTACCTCGGTAGTCATTCCACTTTGAAAGATGTAAGACTATGATGCATTCTTTCTAGCATGATTGTTGCAAATTGACAGACAACCCTAGGTTGGGTTCAATTTGTTGCCCAAAGTAAGATCACCCCTGGTCTTTTAGTGGAAGATGTGAGTCCAGCTTTCTTCCCCAATTGATCATTGCAAACTGAAAGGCACTCCTTTGGTTGGATAGTTCTCCCATCGGTCGGAAAGCTACTCCCATTATTTCAGTGAATCTGAGATAGGTCTAGGCTTCTATAAGCTCTTTCTCAATGTGATCCATCACAAACCAATGGAATCCACAAAAAAATCTAAAAAATAAAATTAATCTTTGACTATCCTTAAGCTGATTTAAGTCCCCCAGTGGCATTCACTTAATAGTCAGCCCTAGGTCAAGTTCGATTTATTGCCTAATGCAACCAATCACCCTAGTGGTTCCTTATTCTAGAAGATGTGAGTCCCCGTGCTTTCTTCCTAACCTGGCCATTGTATTTTGAAAGGCATTTCCCCTTTGTTGGATAGTCTTACCTGGTGGTTGGTAGACTACTCCCTTTGAATTGGTAAATCTGAGTTAGGTCTAAGCTTCCATAGCCCCTACTTAGTACAATTCATTGCAAACCTATGGGATCCATCATAATCAGAATAAATAAAACTAAAAAAATGAAATCAATCTTGACTATCTTTGAGCTGATCTAAGTCCCTTAGTGGCATTCACTTAATAGTCAGCCCTAGGTTAGGTTCAATATATTGCCTTACCAATAGATTACCCCAGCAACGGGTCTCTACTTTGGAGGATGTAAGTCTACTATGCTTTCTTCTTAGTACCATCTTTATATCAAAAGGAATCCCTTAGTACTTAATAGTCAACCCTTGGGTGAAGATGGTCTCAAACCAATTTGAAGCTACTACCTTCTCTCATAAGCTCGGTGGAATTTTAGAAAGAATGATAGCCTTTGGGCTAATTTTATGATGAAGAAATATTGCCCAAGGTAAACACCCTCTTATCTGCTTATAAAGTTGGTGACTCTCCGATTTGGAAAAGGCTTTACTCCATTAAATGGGTTGCTGAACCCTTAATATCTTGGGGTATTCTTTCGGGTTCTTCTTTCATTTGGCAAGATAATTGGATTGGCAATGGCCTTATTGACTCCCTTTTATCTACCAACTCTACTATAACTATCAAAGTAAACTCTTTGTGGCATAATAACACTTGGAATGAAAACAAACTTGAGAATTAAATCCATATTTCTCTTGTAGATAACTTTAGAAATATCCTTATTTTCTCTAACAAACCTGGCCAAATTCTCTTTAAGCTTTCTTACAATGATGATTTTGTTTTAAAGAGGTTTGAATTTTATTAGAGATAAGCAAAACTCCCTAATGTTTTCAATAAACATTGGAACAATATCATTCCCATTTCTTATTTGGTTTTAGCTTGGAGGATTTTGAATAACTTTGTTCTGTGGACTCTTTACTCTAGAATAAAGGGTTTTATTTTCCTTCAAAGTGCTATTGTTGCTTCCATATTGAAAATGGTATTCATGTTTTGTCAATGGTGCTATTTCTTCTAAATTATGGTTATGGTATGATGATTTATTTAATACCAAATTCTTTCATGGCTCTCTTTCCATATATCAACTTCTTGAAGTCTGTTTTGAAAAAAACCATGAAAGGTCATATCAAAGTTCTAGTTGCTATTACCCTTATCTAGTTCATCTCGATGTACAAAAATGATGCTAAATATCATGGTATTCCTATGTTCCATAAAAGGATCTTAGCTAGAACCAAAGAAAAAATTCATGCTTTGTTTAATGCTAATCTTATTAGGAACATTCATTTTAGAGGCTATAAATTTATGGATAAAAATTGGGTATCATTCTGCTTAATGTTGACTCTTATAAAAGAGTTAGGATTATCCATTGGATCAAACCCAAAGAAATTATGATTAGAGTGAATACTGATGAGTTTGTTGCTTCCAATAAATATGGTTGTGGTGGTACTCTTAGGTATTCTAAAGGTACTATCATTTGTTCTTTTGCCTATCCTCTCAAAGCCCATTCTGTTATTTATGTTGATCTTATGGATATCAATAAAGATATTGAAATTTGTTTGAATAAAGGTTTCCTCAACATCTAGATTAAAGTTGATGTGCTCTTGCTTCTTGACATGCTAAACTCTAATAGAACAAGAAAAGCTGATTTATTTTATCTTCTCAATCATACTAAAAATCTTCTTTCTCAAGTTCGTTATAAAATTTCCCATATCCTTCATGAAGGTAATGCTTTTGATTTCTTGTCTACTTTAGGTTCCAACTTAACTGATTTCACTTATTTGAGAATCAAAATTTGCCTAAACTTTTGGAGTTTGGTCAATCTTGATAACACCGGATTACCTTATCTTAGATTATAATTTTCTTGGTTTTTTTTCTGTTGGTTTTATGAGCCATTGCTTTTGGTTCCCCTTTGTTAAACCCTCTTTAGGTTGTGGACATTTGCTTATTTTCACTTGGGGCTATGCTAGGTTTTGTTTTGAGATCTTGGTTTTGGGTTGGTCATCTTGCTAGTTGTTCCTATCTTTTATGCCGAGTTTGGCTTTTTTCACCGGGTCATTGCTTGCCTACTGGGTGATTATTATTATTTGGTTATTTTGTGACCTTCATTTGGTGTATTTTGCTTGTATTTTTGTAATGGGGTTTGCCATATCCCTAGGCTGGTTGCTTTTCCTGAGTTGAATTTTATTCCTATGGTGGTTGGTCGGGCTATGTTGGTTGGTTATTGTTGGTTGGTTTGGTATGCTTCTATTGGTGGCGATCGAGGGTTGGTGGCCTAATTTTGGATTGGATTTCATAAGGTGGAGGTTATTTATTGATTGTTATTTCTTTTTGTGGATTGGGTTTTGGTGGTTTTGGTTTGGGTTTGTTTCTTTGGTTTTGGTTTCATCTCTTCTTATAATGGTCTTCCTCTTGGCTATAGTCGATTTGTTTTGTTATTTTGGGATGGATGGTGATGGCTATTTAGTGCTATTGTTTTGCTTTGGGATCTGACTGGTTGGTTTGGTGCCTAACTTGGTTGTGGTTATGATGCTTGCACTCATTGATATTTCTCTTCCTTTTCGTAGTTGGCTTTGGTGGTGTTCTTGTTGTATTGTTGTTGCTCCTGATGGATGGCTTTTAGTCTGTCTTACTGGTCTCTGCTCCATTTTATTTTTGGCTGGCTATTCACCTCACCTGAATTAGAATTTTTGTTGCTTTGGTTGGGTTTGGTGGATGCTGATGTTTACTTCTACCATTTTCTTGGTTGTCTTGGGAGGTTTTGGCATGATGGATGATGTTGGTCTTTTCATTGATTTGGATTTTCTATTGTATGGGTGGTGTTGGTTATGGTTGGTTGTGGGTTGGTTATTTGGATGGGTGGCTATTTTGGCCTTTCTTTCGCTCTATCAGTCATCTGGTTCTGCTTTTGTTATGATTCCCTTCTCTTGCATCTTTCTTTTCTTGGGTGATGACCTTGTCAGCTTTCCTATTTGCTAGTGGAAGACATGAACTCTTATGTTTTTTCTTTTTGGTCTTAGTTTTTCAAGTGAAAGTTTAAGTACCCAACATCGATTGTTAGATTTTAAGATGAAAGAATGGAAGAGGAAAAATAAATCAAATTATTATCCTAGGATTAGATGGGGATACTTAAAGAACACAAATAAAAATATTTTTAAGAGCAAACTACAAGAGCTTAGAATTTGGGATGTTCATAAAGAAGCTAATGTTATGTGGGAAAAAGTAGCAAGTGAAATTAAGCAAGTTGCTAAATATGTGCTTGGAGAATCAAAAGGAAAAGCTTCTTTTAATAAAATAGTTGGTGGTGGAGTGAGTGTGCAAGAAAAGATAAGAATAAGAAGCATTGTTATAAAACTTGGTTAGGATGTAAAAACTTGGAGAATTGGGAAAGATATAAAGTGGCCTGTAGAGATTCTAAGAAAGCAATATATGATGCAAAAAATTTAGCTTCTAGTGATTTATACAATAGATTAGATACCAAAGAAAGTGAAAGATGTATGTATAAGTTAGCCAATCAAAGAGACAGGAGAAGTAAAGTCCTAGTTCAAGTGAGGTGTATTAAGGATGAAGATTATAAAGTGCTTTTCTTAGAAAATGATATTGAAAATAGGTGGATGAGATATTTTGATAAACTTTTCAATGAAGGATCCGAATGTAATGATTGATTTTAGCAACCTTAATACCTAAACAAAAATAAAGAATTTTATTTTATCATCATAGTAACTGTTGAGAAGCTTTAAGGAAAATGAAATATGGAAAAGAAGTAGGACCTGATGATATTCCAATAGAACTGTGGAAATGTTTAGGAGATCAAGGAATTTCTTGGCTTACAAATCTTTTTAATGTTATTTTAAAGACTAAAAAAGATGCCGATGAGTGGAGAAAGAGTTTGTTGGTTCCTATATTTAAGAATAAAGGTGATGCACAAGAGCAAATTATAGAGTAATTAAGTTAATCTTTCATACATTAAAATTATGGGAGAGAGTAATTGAGCATAGTTATGATGTGATATAAAAGTTTCTCAAGTTTAGTTTCATGCGTAGATCTACTATGGATGCTATACATTTGTCAAGAGGTTTGATGGAAAAGTATAGAAAAAGTAAGGAGGATTTACATATGATATTTATTGATTTAGAGAAAGCTTATGATAAAGTTTACAGAGATGTTCTTTGTAGAGTTCTAGAATAGGAAGGAGTTAATATTGGTTATATTCAAGTCATTAAGGATATGTATACTATACATTGTGTCCAAACACAAGGAGGATTGAAAAATATTTTCCCATTTCAATTGATTACATCAAGGATCAACTTTAAGCCTTTATCTTTTTTGCTTTAGTTATGTATGTTCTTACTAAGCATTTATAGGAAGATGTACCTTGGTGTATGCTTTTTGTTGATGACATTCTTCTTGTTGATAAGACTAGAGAGGGAGTCCAAGAGAAACTTGAATTATGGGGGTCAATATTTGAGTCTAAAGGTTTTCATTTAAGTAGATTTAAAACTGAATACATGGAGTGTAGTTTTAGTTGTAGATGTTCTAAGGGTAGTGTTTTGACATTAGGTGAACAAGTTATTAATAAGAGTGAATTTTAGATATTTAGCTCTATTGTTCAAAATAATGGTGAAATAGATGGAGATGTTATTAGTGGAATTCAAGTTGGATGGTTGAAGTGGAGGAATGCATGCCCGTTGTGTGATGAGAAGTTCCACTTAAACTTAAGGGAAAATTTTATATGATGGTGGTAAGACCTACAATGATTTATGGTGCAGAATGTTGGCCAATAAAAGAGAAGCTTAAGACTAAGTTAAGTGTTATAGAGATGAGGATGCTCAGGTGGATGAGTGGATTTACTCTTAGAGATAAAATGCAAAATGAGTATGTTCAAGAAAAAGTTGGAGTTGCTCGTGGTAGCTAAGATTAGAGAGAGTCGCCTTAGATGGTTTGGCCACATAAAGCATCGGCCGTCCGATGACCCGGTTAGGAGAGTAGATGCATTAGATTTTCCTTATGTTAAGAAAGGTAGATACACAAAAAAGACTTGGTTAAGATGTATAAAAATGACCTTAGTATACTTGAATTAAATGAGAATTTGACACATAATAGGACACAATGGAGATGAAGAATTCATGTACCCACTTAGTGGGACAAAGGTTGTTGTTGTTGTTATTGTTGTTTGGTCTTGGTTTTTTCTGGTTTATGTTGTTAACATCATGATGCTTGCTTCCTTTGATGTTGTTATTCCTCTTTGGTGGTGTTCCCATCGTACTACTGCTGTCCCTGATGGTTGGTTGATTTTCTGCCTTATTGGGCTTATTTGTTTTGGTAGCTTTGTGGTTGGCTATTATGTATACTTTTTTTTGCCTTGCAAGATGATGGACTTGGGATGATGGGCTACAAGAGGTAAACTGGCAATGATGGCCTTGATGTTTCCTCTAAATCACTAAATAAAAATAAAATAAAATAAAAAACCTAAACTAAACCTACACCTAAACCTAAACCTAAACCTAAACCTAAAATTAAAAAGAAAATAAATAAAATAAAATCTAAACTAAAATAAAATAAATAAAAACCTAAACTAAACTAAAAAAAAATACAAAACCTAAATAAAATAAAAATTAAACCTAAAATAAAAATAAAATAAACCTCAAATAAAATAAAATAAAAACTAAATAAAACCCTAACCTAAAAAATGAACATAAAAAATAAAACCTAAAAATAAATAAAAAAATAAAACCTAAACCCTAAACTAAAAAAAAATAAAACCTAAACCTAAAATAAAAATAAAATAAACCTAAACCTAAACTAAAACAAACTAAACTAAAATAAATAAAACCTAAACCTAAAATAAATTAAACATAACCTAAACCTAAACCTTAATTAAAATAAAATAACTAATTATAAACCTAAACCTAAACTAAATAATAAAACCTAAAAATAAACCTAAAATAAAAATCTAAAACCTAAACCTAAAAAAAATAAAATAAAAACCTAAACCTAAACCTAAAAATAAAAAAAATAAAACCTAAACCTAAAAAATAAAATAAAAATAAAACTAAACTAAAAAATAAACCTAAGCCTAAACTTGAACCTAAAAAATAAACTAAAATAAAAAACCTAAACTAAAATAAATAAACCCAAAATAAATAAACTAAACTAAATAAAATAAAAAATTAACCTAAATAAAATTAAAAATAAAAATAAACTTAAATAAATAAAAAAAATAAACTAAATTAAATAAAATTACTTTAGTTTAAAAGATAAAAACATTAAAAAATTTGAAAACAAACCCTAATCCTACATCTAACTAACCAAAACCAAACCCTAAACCTTAAACCTAAATAAAACCCTAAACCACAAACTAAAGCCTAAATCATAACTCTTAAAAAACCTAAACCTAAATAAATAAAACTAAAATACAATAAATAAAACCTAAACTAAACTAAAAAATAAAACCTAAGAATAAAAAATCTAAATAAAATAAAAATAAATGTAAAAATAAAATAAACCTAGAAGAAATAAAATAAAACTAATTACAAACCTAAACCTAAGAAATAAACCTAAAAATAAATTTTAAAAAAAACCTAAACCCTAAACTAAAAAAAAGAACCTAAACCTAAAATAAAAATAAAATAAACAAAATAAAATAAATGTAAACCTAAACTAAAATAAAATAAATGAAAATAAATAAAACCTAAACTAAAACCTAAACCTAAAACCTAAACCCTAATCTAGATAAAATAAAATAAACTCAAAATAAACCTAAACCTAAACTAAAAAATAAAACCTAAAAATAAACCTAAAATAGAAACCTAAAACCTAAACCTAAAAAAATAAAATGAAAACCTAAACCTAAACCTAAAAATAAAAAATTAAACCTAAACATAAAAAATAAAATAAGAATAAAAGTAAACTAAGAAGTAAACATAAACCTAAACCAATAAATAAACTAAAGTAAAAACCAAAATGAAAATAAAAAACCTAAAATAAATAAACTAAACTAAAGAAAAATAAAAATAAACCTAAATAAAAATAAAAAATAAAAAATCAACTAAAATAAATAAATAAAAACTAAATAAACTAAATAAACCTAAACGGTTTACTTAATTAAAAAAAAACCTAATCCTAAAACTAACCCAAAACCTAAACACAAAACATACAACCCTAAACCTAACTACACAAAACCCTAAACTAACCCACTAAACCTAAAACCCTAAACCCTAACCCCAACCTAAACCTAACTTAAAACCCTAAACCCTAAACTAATTAAACCCTAAACCCTAAATCATAAACCCTAAACCATAAAACCTAAGTACTAAACCTTAAACCTAAACCCTAAAACCTAACTCTAAAAACCCTAAAACCCTAACCTTAAACCCTAAAACCCTGAAGGCATAAAACCTAAAACCTTAAACATTAAACTCTAAATCCTAAATCCTAAACCCTAACCCTAAACCTCGAACTCTAAACCTAAACCTAAACTTAAAGTAACTAAATAAATTAAAAAATAAAACTAAACCCTAAAACCTAATTAACATAAACCCTAAGAATGGGCAGAACCTTGACAACAAGAACATCACCATCAACCGTGCTCGGCCTAAATCAAGGGAGGCAAAAGCGGAGGCGCCAGTTATTATAGTGGTGGTGAGAGATCTGGAGGTGCTGGTGGATTTGGATGTGATGGTCGGAGTAGTGGTGGTTATGAAGGCCGGAGGAGTGATAGTGGTTACAGTTATGGTGGTGGCAGAGGGAGAGATTGGGGATATGTGGTGGATCCCGCCTCGAGACATGGTTTGATGGGAATTGGAGAAATTGAAGAATGACTAATCGCCACTTATGGAACCGCCTTTAAAAAGAGCGTTCTAGTTATCAGGGTTTTGATTTGCTCTATCAGCTCATTTTTGTCTCTATCATTGCTTGTGTTTTATAAAACTTGGTGTGTACTATTGATGAAATCAAAAGAAGAAATGTTAATTTTGAATTTATTCTGTTTAAAGAAACCCAAAACCCTAAACCCTAGACTACAACCTCAACCTAACTAAAACTTAAACCCTAAACCCTAAATCCTAAAAACTAGAAATTAAACCCTAAACCATAAACCCTAAACCCTAAACCCTAAACCCTAAGCCCTAAAATCGTAAACCCTAACCCTAAAACCTACAACCCTAAACCCTAAATCCTAAACCCAAAATCCTAAACCCTAAACCCTAAATCCTAAACCCTAAACCCTAAAAACCTAAAAACATAAACCTATACTAAATAAAACCTAATAATAAAATAAATAAATAAAACCTAAACCTGAATAAAATAAAATAAAATAAAAACCTAAATAAAAAAAAAATAAAACCCAACTAAATAAAAATAAAAAATGAAAATTAAACAAATAAATAAATAAAATAATACATAAACCTAGAACTCTTTAATTATTTTTTTAAAAAATCCCAAACCTAAACCCTAAACCCTAAAATAAACCCAAACCTTAAAACTAAACTAAACCTAAACCTAAACCCTAAACACTAAACCTAAACCCTAAACTAACCCTAAACCCTAAACCCAAAACCAAAAAAACCATAAACCCTAAAGCCTAAACCCCAAACCAAAATCCTAAACCCTAAACCCTGAACCCTAAACCCTAATCCCTAAACCTTAAAAAAACTAAAACCATAAACACTAAAGCCTAAACCCTAAACCCTAACACTAAATGCTAAACCCTAAAACCCTAAACCTAAACCCTAAACCCTAAACCAAAAACCCCTAAATACCTAAATTAAAATAAATAAAACAAAAAATAAACTAAATAAAAAACTTAAACCTAAATAAAATAAAATATTAAATTAAAATAAAACCAACCTAAACCTATGCTTAAATATGAAATAAAATAAAATAATAAAAATAAACTAAAATAAAATAATAAAAAACCAAAACTAAAAAAAAAATAAACTTAAGTAAAAATATAAATAAAATAAAACTAAATGTAAAATAAAATAAAATAAACCTAAAATAAAATAAAATAAAACTAAATAAAACTTAAACCTAAAAATAAATCTTAAAATAAAACTTAAATTTAATAAAAAATTAAATGTAAACCCTAAACTAAAAAAAAACTTAAAAAAAAAATAAAAATAAACAAAGTAAAATAAACATAAACCTAAACTAAAATAAATAAAACCTAAACCTAATCCAAAAAAAAATTTAACCTTGATGTAAACCTAAACTAAAAAAATTAAAATAAATAAAAAAACCTAAACCTAAACTAAAAAATAAAATATAAAAATAAACCTAAAAAAACCTAAAACCTAAATCTAAAAAAATTAAAATAAGTACCAAAACTGGCACCTAAATATATAAAATGAAACTTAAACCTAAAAAATAAAATAAAAATAAAACTTAACTAAAACATAAACCTAAACCTAAACCTAAACCTAAAAACTAAACTAAAATAAAAAACCTAAACTAAAATGAATAAAACTAAAATAAAAAAATAAACTAAATAAAAATAAAAATTAAAATAAACTAAAATAAATAAAAAATAAACTAAATAAATTAATAAAGCTAAACCTACTAATTTACTTAAATTAAAATAAAACCAAAAGCCCTAAATCTAAACCCTAAACCCTAAACCCTATACCCTAAGCAATAAATCCTAAACCTAAACCCTAAACTTTAACCCTAAACCTAAACCCTAAACCCTAAACCCTAAAACCCTAAACCCTAAACCCTAAACCCTATACCCTAAAATCCTAAAAACCTAAACCTAAACTAAATAAAACCTAATAATAAAATAAATAAATAAAAAAATAAACTAAATAAAAATAAAATAACATAAAACCTAAACTAAAACCTAAACGTAATCCTAAAAAATAAAATAAAATAAAAAATAAAATAAATTAAATAAAATAATAAAATAACTAAACAAAACTAAAGACAAAATAAACCTAAGAAAAGAAAACCTAAATGAAATAAAAAATAAAAATAAAATAAGAATAAAATAAACCTAAAATAAAATAAAATAAAAACTAAATAAAAATGTAAACCTAAAAATAATCCTAAAAAATAAATAAAAAATAAAAAACCTAACCCCAAAATTAAAAAAACCTAAACCTAAAATAAAATAAAATAAACAAAATAAAAAATAAGTCTAAACCTAAACTAAAATAAACTAAACAAACATAAATAAAACCTAAACCTAACCTAAAATAAACTAAACCAAAACATAAACTAAATAAAATATAAATAAACTAAAAATAAATAAACCTAAACTAAAAAAAATAAAACCTAAAAATAAACCTAAAATAAAAAATAAAACCTAAACTAAAAAAAAATAAAATAAAAAATCTAAACGTAAACCTAAAAAAAAAAAAGAAAACCTAAACCTAAAATAAAATAAAAAATAAAACTTAAGTAAAAAATAAACTTAAACCTAAAAAATAAACTAAATAAAAACCTAAATTAAATAGATAAACTAAACTAAATAAAATAAAAAACAAACCTAAATAAGAATAAAACTCAAATAAATAAAACAAACTAAATAAACCTAAACCTAACTACTTTACCTAAAACCCTAATCCCTAAACCCTAAATTCTAAACCCTAAACCCTAAACCATAAATTAACCACTAATAAACCCTAACCCTAAACCCTATACCTAAACCTAAATAAAATAATAAAAATGAAAACCTAAACTAAAACCAAAAAAAATAAAAAATAAAATAAATAAAAACTTAAATTAAACTAAAAAAATAAAATAAACTTGAGAATAAAAACATAAATAAAATAAAAACTAAACATATAATAAAAATAAAATCAGCCTAAAATAAGATAAAATAAAAACTAAATAAAAACCTAAACCTGAAAAATAAACCTTAAAATAAAAAATAAAACCTAAACCCTAAACTAAAAAAACCTAAACCTAAAATAAAAATAAAATAAACAAAATAAAATAAAACTAAACCTAAAATAAAATAAATTAAACTAAAATAAATAAAACCTAAACCTAATCCTAAAATAAACAAAATCTAAATCTAAACCTAAATTAAATAAAATAAAATAAACTAAAAATAAACCTAAACCTAAACTAAAAAATAAAACCTAAAAATAATCCTAAAATAAAAACCAAAAACCTAAACCTAAATAAATAAAATAAAACCTAAACGTGGACCTAAAAATAAAAAATAAAATAAAGCATAAAGCTAAAAATAAAATAAAATAAAATTGTACTAAAAAATAAACCTAAACTAAACCTAAACCTAAAAATAGATTAAAATAAAACCTAAACTAAAATAAATAAACTTAAAATAAATAAACTAAACTAAATAAAATAAAAAATAAACCTAAATAAAATTAAAACTAAATAAACCTAAATAAATAAAAAATAAACTAGATAAACCTGAACAAACAAGTTTACTTAATTTAAATAAAACCATAAACCCTAATTGCTAAACCTTAAACTCTAAACCAATAACCTTAAACCCTAAACCCTAAACCCTGAAAAATCCTAAATCCTAAACCTTAAACCCTAAACCTAAACCTAATAAACAAACCACACCTACACCAACACCTAAACCCTAAGAATGGGCAACCTTGACAGAACATTACCATCAATGCCCCTAGATCTAGTAAAGGTGGAGGTGGGTTGTCATGTGTGGTGGGAGATCCGGAGGGTGGGTATGGAGGTGGTGGTAAAAGTAGGGGTGGTTATGGAGGTGGGAGGAGTGACGGAGGTTCCAACCATGGTGGTGGCGGAGAGAGAGATTAGAGATATGATGGTGGATCCTGCTACTCGAGAGGTGGGGGTGGTTATGATGGGAACTAGAGAAACTGAAGAATGGCTGATTTTATCTTTTGCTTATGGAGTTGTGTCTTTAGAGTAGAGATAGTTCTACTTATATATGGTTTTTGATTTGCTCTATGTGTGCTCATTTTTTATCTATGTCATCGCTTGTGTCTTATAAAACTTGGTGTGTTACTTGGTTGATGAAATTGAAAAGAAGAAATGTTGAATCTAGATTTGTTCTTTGTTAAAAAAAACCAAAAACTTTAAAACCTAAACTAAAACTTAAACTCTAAACTAAAAACCTAAACCCTAAATCCTAAAAACCATCCTAAACCCTAAATCCTAAAACTCTATACCTTAAACCATAGACCCTAAACCCTAAGACCTAAACCCTAAACTCTAAACCTTAAACCCCAAACCCTAAACCCTAAAAAGTTAAAAAGGTAAACCTAAACTAAATAAAAACCTAAAAATAAAATAAATATAAAAACTTAAACTAAAATGAAATATAATAAAAATAAAAAATTAAAACCTAAACTAAACCTAAACCTAAACATAAAACTAAAGAAAATAAAATAAAAATAAAACTAAACTAAATATATAAATAAAAAAACCTAAAACAAAAAATAAAAAACTTAAATAAAATAAAAACTAAACCTAAAATAAAAAAATAAAATAAACCTAAAATAAAATAAAATAAAAACTAAATAAAAACATAAACCTAAATAATAAACCTAAAAATAAAACCTAAAAATAAATAAATAATCTAATAAACCAAATGAAAAAAAACATGAACCTAAAATAAATGAAAACCTAAAATAAACTAAACTAAAATAAAATAAATAAACCTAAACCTAAACTAAAATAAACTAAAAAAAATAAAACAAAACCAAAATAAAATAAATAAAAAACGAAACTAAACTAAAATAATAAAATAAACATAAAAATAAAACAAAAAAAAACCTAAATAAAATAAAAAATAAACCTAAAATAAAAATAAAATAAACCTAAAAAAAAAAATAAAACCTAAACTAAACTAAAATAAAATAAAACCTAAACCTAAAAAATAAACTAAAATAAAATACCTAAACAAAAATAAATGAACTAAACTAAATATAAATAAAAATAAACCTAAATTTAAATAAAAGATAATATAAATTAAAATAAATAATAAATAAAATAAATAAACCTAAACCTACGAGTTTACTTAATTAAAAATAAAATAAAATAAAAATAATAAAAAAACCATAACCCTAAATTCTATACCCTAAAATGAACCCTAAAATCAAATCAGAACCTTAAACCTATAACTATAAACCCTAAACCAAAACCTAAACCTAAACAACCCTAAACTCAAACAAACCCTAAACCCTAAAACCTAAAACCCAAACCCCTGAACTCTAAACCCTAAAAAATCTTAAACCCTAAAGTAACCCAAATCCATAAACCACAAACCTTTAAACCCTAAACCCAAACCCCTCCCCAACGTTCTCTTTCTGATTTTGAATCCCTCTTGGTGGCATCCCGATTGGGGATTTTTGTGGCTTTGGCTTTAGTTTTAATAAAATTCAAAGAATTGAATGGCATCTATCCATTTGCGTGATGCATTATCATTGACCGTGGCTGTAGTGAGTTATATTGCTTGGGCTCCACCTCAAAATATGGATGCTTTCGCTAGGGCATCTAGCACTTTAGGGCTTGGCATCCCTAATTCTACTTCTTATACTAAATCATTTAAGGAAGTGCTTTCTGGTAAAACTTATCCCTCTGTTGATTCAGTTAATCTCATTTCAATTTCTTTTAGAGGTTTTGGGAACGCTCGATGTGGATATTGAAAAGTTGGCAAAACCATGGCTCGGGTGAGTTTTATTGCATGGGCTCCACCTCAGATTATGGATGCTTCGTTTAAGGCATTTGACACTTTGGGGATTGGCGGCCTTAATGTTGCTTCTTATACTAAATCTTTTAAAGAAGAGCTCTCTGGTAAGACTTCTCCCTCTATTGATTCAACTAATCTCATTTTGATGTCTTTTAGAGGTTTGCCAACTATAATGTGCTCGATGGGATGTTGAAAAGTTGGAAAACCATTTGAATTTTCTCTGTTGATAAATTTGCTGTCATCTAATTTGGATAAGATATGCTCTTTTCCATAATCTCAAGCTTACGGTTCTTTCTTGATTAGTCTTATTGAACCTGATATCCCGATTGAACTTTCTGCGATCTAGATTATTCACATGTTTTTTGTGTCATTCTTATTTCTTCTTTAATTGTCAAATGCATTTGTTGAAGCTACGTTCTTTCTAATGATCTGTTCCTCGATTATATTTCTGCATTTATGTCAGCTTTGATCAATGGAAATGAAGCTTTTAATGAGGATTGAAATGATGTCAAGCATGCTAAAACATTTATAATCGATTTAACTACTTGTGCTTTAAATGGTTCTAAATCATCACCGTCTCTCATTTCTAATCTTGATATTCATGTTAATCCTACTTTTCAACTTAATATGGATTTGGAAGAGGGTGAACTCTCCTCCAAATACTTTGAAAATTCTCCTAAATTTGTGACCAATGTTACTAAATCTTAATCAAATGATGACTCTAGGAAAAAAGAAAATGGTTTTCAAACTTATCATGCTAAAAGAAAAAAAGTGTTAAAAATTACTCTCCAAAATTGTCCAAAACACTAGATCGCTGCCTCTCACTCTCTCTTAATTAACCTTTGCTTAGCCATATTTATTTTACTTATGTTTAATTTTCTTGTTTTGAATGTTAGAGGGATAGGTACCCTCTCTATTCATAATCTTATTAGAAATCTTTGTATTTCATAATATTTATTTACTTATTATTCTAGAGCCTCTTATTCATGATAATAAAATTAACAATGTTGCTAGAATGACCGGCTTCAATAAATTTTTCTCTAATGTTAGTAATAAGATTTGGTGTTTTTGGAATAATTTTATTGAGGTTTCAATTATTGATGATTTTTAACAAGTTCTCAATGTTCAAATCTTTTATGGTGACTATTATGTTTTGGGCTCTTTTGTTTATGCATCTTGTTATAGACCTGGTAGAAATCTTCTTTGGGATAATTTGTAGAATTTTGCTACCTCGATCAACAAACCTTGGTTTTTGGGTGGTGATTTCAACACTATTTTAATCGCTTCTGAACGAAGTGGTGGCTGCTCTCCCAATATTCATTCTATGAAAGATTTTTCCAATATGATCCTTAATTATAATTTGATTGATATTGGCTTTACGGGTTCTAATTATACTTGGCAAAACTCTAGACTTTGGCAAAGGTTGGACCAGATTCTTTTTAATGCTCATTAGATTACTCAATGCCCTATTACTTTTATTGATCAATTAAGAGAACCTTGTGTGATCATGCTCCTCATTTGGTTTCTATTAAAGATAATTATAATAAATTACATAAATCCTCTCCTTTTAGATTTCAAAACATGTGGATTCAGTATATTAATTTTTTTGATGTTGTGGCTAATAATTGGAAATCCCATTTACATCTTGATAATTTGATTATGGGGATGAATAGACTTTAGTTAAAACATAAAAGACCTGAACAAAATTTGGGTTGGTGGAATAAGCATTGTTTTAAAAACCTTTTTGGTAATATTAAACATATGGAAAATTGGTTTATGATCTTGGTCTCTGTTATGTATGATCCTTCTAAGATTAATGACTTCACTAAGGCAAAAGACAAACTTGTTAACTTCCAAAATATGGAAGAGACTTACTTGCACCAAAAAGTTGCTAGTAAGCATATGGCAGATGGTGATAGGAATACTAGGTATTTACATGCTTTAGTTAATAAAAATAGAGCTTTAAATAATATTCAAAAGATTAAAGATGATAATGGTGTTAGGATTACAGAGAATAATAATGTTAAGGAATCAGTTATTAATTACTTTAGAAAGATTCTTAATATGAGTTTATCTTATGAAGCTATTTCTAAATTGCATTTGATTCTTTCTATTATTACAAATGATGGTAATGTTGATCTATGTCTAATAATATATTACTGGCCTAAGAATTAATTCATGATCTTGATGCCAACACTAGAGGTGGCAACATTCTTTTCAACTTAGATATTATCAAAGCCTTTGATAACATTTCTTTGGACTTTCTTTTCCATATTCTGAATTTATTTGGGTTTTCGATAAATTTATTTATTTTATTAAAATTGTATTAATAATTCTTGGTTTTCAATTCTTAGAGAAGGCCTACTAAGAAGGATCTTATCAGCTTATTAATAGTAAGGGAGAGTGGTCAATGCTTCCAATCAATGAGATATACTTAAAGAAATATTATAAATCATGTTTGAAAATAATTATCATCAATGAAAATTCCATTTCAAATTTAATCCCTTCCATATTGAAAGTATTCTTATTTTTGAATCCTAAATAATGTGTTTAGGGTAGGTGTAATGAACTCGAGTGACGTCATATCCTTCATCAACACAACACAAATACAAACTACACATAAACATATAAAATAAACACATATCTTTTATCTCAGGCTACTTTGAGTTGAGATAACACCCCCAATGACACTCACTCAGTAGCTACTCTAGGTTGGGCTGACGTGCTACCGTGCTAGTGTGTCACCCTAATGGTCTTCTTGCTTTGGAGGATGTAAGCCTGCTACAATTTTCTTCATTACATGGCCATTGCACACCAATGAGCGCCTTGTTAGTTTGGTAGGCCTAACTATGTGGCTAGTAAGCTACTTCATGTTGGCTTCATTTAAGAGAATGTGAGTCTGCTACACTTTCTTCTTAGATTAGCCTTCATGCATTGACTAGGTCGAGTATATTTGAGGTTTAGGATAAGTCCCATAGTAGTTCTTCTCTTCCTGATTCATTCTTCAAGTCAAAAACATTATATGATGATGACTATCCCAATGTTCGGTTATACTTAGAAACTTGTAAGGCTACACGCTTTCTTTCAGATTGATTGTTGCACACCTATGGGAACCTTAGTCTGGTTGGTTCTCACTATGCTAATGGATACACCACTCATGCTGATGAATACACCTTAGGTTGGTTGGTTCTCGCACCTTAGTATACACCACTCATGTTAGATGTAAGTCTGCTATGCTTTCTCCATGAGTTGGCCATTGTACACCTATAGGTTTTTTTTTTCAGGGCTTAGGATAATGCCCATAGCAACACTTCCCTTATGGACACTATATCTAGATTATGTCCTTTGCGACCCTATTTAGACCACGGTTACTATTAGATTGACAGCCTTTCCTTATAATCACCCCTGTGTTTGGAGAATCCATCTTGTGGATGTGCAGATTCTCCCTTGGTTTAGTAAATCTAAGATAGGTCAAGATAGACATAGCCCTTTCTCAACGTGGTCCCTCGCACACTAATAGGGTCTACACAAAGATATAAAAAAATATATATTCACTAATGGATTAGGAGGACACCCCTAGCATATTTTCATGCCATCCTATCTTTAGGCGTGTTGGCAAAACTCCCCATAGGAATCGCCTGATTACTCTTGAGTTGATGTAAGTCTCAGACATTCACTCTTAGTCCCCTAAGTCAAGTTCTATTTGTTATGCTACCAACAGGTCACCCCAGGGGTTGTTCCTTGCTTTAGAAGATGTAAGTCTGCTATGCCTTCTTCCTAGCATAGTCGTTGCACAGGCAAAGGCAACCTCTTAGGTTCGCTAGCTCTTCCCCATGGCCAGTAGACTATCTCTATGGATTTGTAAATCTGAGATAGGGAAAGTCCGATATAGCCCCTTCTCAATGGGTCCATCACACACTGACTTGGTCCATAAATTAACTCTATCAAATTTGATCGAGCTCACATCCCCAGCAGATATGCCCTCAATTTGAAATCAAACTAAACCAAACAAATCATACCAAATCAAATGAAATTAAGATAAAATTAATCCTGAGTACTTTTGAGTTAACATAAGTCTCCAGCGACATTCACTCAGTAATCACCCTAGGTCAGGTGAGATTTATTGTGCATCCAATAGGTCACCCCAATGGTTGTTCCTCATTTTGGAAGATGTAAGTCTGCTAACGCCTTCTTTCTAGGATGCTGCATCGTAAACCCCTTAGGTTGGCTAGCTCTACCGCAAAGTAGACTATCCCATTGGATTTGTAAACCTATGGTAGGTTAAGGCTGATATAGCCTCTTCTTAGTGGATTTATCGCACACTAACATGATCCATACATTAACTCAAATTAAATTAAACCTAATCTAATTTTTCCTAGTGGGGTTAAATCATACCCTTCTCCCTAATAGAGCCCCAAATCATATATATACAAGTCAAACAAATCAAATTTAAAACCAATCTTCCCAGAAATTAAACCAACTCGGAAGTCTAAGTCAAAGAAATCCAACAAACACTTATTCCTATACATCCCTAAACAAAACTATGAAATCAAGTTTAAATCCTAATCCGCAGTGGATAGCCCAAATCAGCTTCTCTAGTGGAAGGTTCATATACCCGATCCCCAGCAGACTTGAGCCCTAGCAGATGTGCCTCCACATCAATTAAAATAAAATAAATTAAAGTTGATTCGATCTTAATCCATGGTGGATTATTGATTCTTATCCCGAGCAAATCTTCTTTCCATAAATCATATAATAAAATCAAATTCAAACCTTATCCTTAGTAGATTTTCTTCTTTATGCCTCGACATAGACCCTCACATGTCATCCAATGCATGTGATCCAGATCTCCTCCATGTCATTGACATGAAATGCTCATCAAATCTTATTTCTTCTCTTATGCAGACCTTTAATACTTCATCAAAATGCCTAACAATGTATTCCTTCAAATTACATCATCTTAATATTATAAAAAATATTTTAGGATTTGTGATGGTGCAAGCTCAAACTAACTATACAATATCATGCTAAACATATTATAGTGTGAATTAACACACTATATTATACTATAATATATGATGTTATATTATAATTTGCTATAATATAATATATTGTCCAACATTACACCTTATTAATCATGTAAAAGAAACAAATAACAAAATTTTCTCAAAATATGAATAATGTTCATTTTGGATGTAAAATTATTTATTTTCTATTAGAAATGGTACAAAATAGCATAATTTTGGTGTTGCTTCTTAGTGTGTGTGTCGTGAATTTGGCCAAATTCTTCCATCATAACCTTCAAAATTAACATTTTTGTGAGTTTTGACCCAATGTATTATAACAAAAATAAAACATACTAAAATGTGCAATAACACTTAGTAACACACCACATTCATATATATGTGATGTTATATTGTTATGTACATTATATTTTAATATGCTTTCATATAATTTATTATCTTACATTACACCTTAAAATGAATCACTTTAAGAAAAAAAATTATAAAATTTGTTGAAAAATGAATATTTATTTTGGATGCAAAATTCCATTCTTTTGATTAAATGACACACCATAGCATACCCCCAATGATGTTCCCTAAAGCTTACCTTAAATTTGGCCAAATCCCATCATCTCAGCCAATAAATTTGTATTTTTATGAATAATACATGTACAAACTCTACTATATCATACTATAACAAACTAAAATATGCTAAACAATAAGTAGTAATACACAATAGTATGCTATAATGCATGATGCTACACTATGTTATGGAATCCTATATTATAATACACTATAACATATTATATTATATTATATTGCATATCACATCACAAGGGATTGCTTAAGATAAAAAATCATAAAATTAGTCAAAATAAGAAAAAAAAACTATATATTTTAGTCGTATCACTTACATATTTTAAATTAAAATAATATATTATGATGCCATGCTCTACCTATTATGAATTTGGCCAAATTCCACCATTTTAAAGTCTAAATCAACATTTTTATAAATAATGCTAGTGTAGGCTCGACTGCATGATTGTAAAATGCTAAATGAATTTAAAATGTGTAGAACAATATATTATGATATATGATGATATATTATGGTACAACATATAATATTTATTTTGAACATAAAATCTTACTTTTATATAAGTGAGTAGCACACCTTTGGTATTACAACTAATTCCCACTTCAAATTTAACAAATTTCATCATCTGATTTATTAAATCAATATTTTTATGATTTATATTAATATAAACTATAGGGAATAATACCAAAATATACTAAAATATTTCAAAACATCTAATAACATCTAAATACACATCACTACATGCTCAAATTTATGATGCTACATTATACTATAATATATGGTATTATAATATGATTTAGGGTTAGGGTTTAGAGTAATAAAATCTCTAATAGTGAAGGAAAGTGTCTTGGATGCATTTTCTTTAGCTACCATAACTACGTTAGGATTAGTTCATTCTTTAAATCTATTCTAATGACATCTTTATTTAAGGTTTAGGGTTTGGTTGGTTAGTTTAGGGTTTAGGTTAGTTTATTTAGGGTATAGGTTAGTCTGGGTTGAGTTTAGGGTTTAGGTGGGGTTTATAGTTTAGGGTTGATTTAGGTTTAGTTTAGTGTTAAGGTTTGTTTTGGGTTTAGAGTTTTAGGGTTTAGGGTTTAACGTTTAAGATTTAAGGTTTTAAGGTTTAAGGTTTTGTTAATGGTTTGTTAGGTGTAGGGTTTAGGATTTAAAGTTTAGGGTTTATGGTTTGTGGGTTTAGGATTTAGTGTTTAGGGTTTAGGGTTTTGGGTTTAGGTTTAGGTTTAGAGTTTTGTTTAGGGTTTAGGGTTAGTGTGGTTTGGGTTTAGGGTTTAAGGTTTTAACAAAGAATAAATTCAAATTCAACATTTCTTATTTTAAATTTTATGAACCAAGTAGCACTCCAAGTTTTCTAAGACACAAGAGATTACATAGATAAAAAATGAGCACCCATACAATAAATCAAAAACCCAAAATAAGTAGAACCATCTCTTTTATAAAGACACAGTTCCATAAGTAGCATCGATCATCAATTCTTCAATTTATCCGCTCCAATCAACCACCGCCGAGTAGTGGGATCCGCCATCATATCCCCAATCTCTCCCTCCACCACCACCATGGTTGTAACCTCCATCGCTCCTCCCTCCTCCATAACAACCACTACTCCAACCACCACCTCCATATCCAACAACACCTCGAGATCCCCAACCACCATTATGATAACTGCCGGCTTTGCCTTCGCCTCCACCGCTAGATCTAGACTTAGCCTAGTTGACGGTGATGTTCTTATTATCAAGGTTCTACCCATTCTTAGGATTTAGGGTTTAGGGTTAGTTTTAGGGTTTGTAGAGTTAGGGGTTTAGGTTTTGTGTAGGTTTAGGTTTAGGATTTGGGTTAGGGTTTGGGGTTTTAGGGTTTATTTATTCTTTAGAGTTTAGGGTTTGGATGAGTTTAGGGTTTAGGTTTAGGTTTGGAGGTTTAGGTTTAGGGTAGTTTGTGAGATTAGGGTTTAGGGTCAGGATTTATTGTGCAGTTTAGTGTTTATTTTTTGTAGTTATAGGGTTTAGGGATTAAGATTTAGGGTTTAGGGAATTTTTTAAATTATAAAACAAATAGGTTTAGATTTGTTTCATTTATTTTTATTTATTTGAGTTTATTTTATTTTTCATTTTATTTAGGTTTATTTTTATTTTTTTATTTTAGTATAGTTTATTTATTTTAGGTTTTTTATTTTATTTTAGGTTTTTTATTTTTATTTATTTCTTAGGTTTAGCTTTATTTTTAGTTGAGTTTTATTTTTATTTTATTTTTTGGGTTTATGTTTTATTTTTTATTTTTTGGTTTATGATTAGGTTATTATTTTATTTTAGGTTTAGGTTTTAGGTTTTTATTTTAAGTTTATTTTTAGGTTTTATTATTTAGTTTAGGTTTAAGTTTATTTTTAGTATAATTTATGTTATTTAGTTTAGGCTTAGGTTTAGGTTTAGTTTAATTTAGGTTTAATTTATTTTCATTTAGATTTAGGTTTATTTTATTTTGTTTATTTTATTTATTTTAGGTTTAGGTTTTTATTTTATTTAGGTTTTATCTTTTATTTTTTTTAGCTTATTTTTTTAGGTTTAAGTTTTTATTTCATTTTTATTTTATTTTATTTTTGGTTTATTTCATTTTTAGTTTTTATTTTTTTAGTTTAGTTTCAATTTTTATTTATTTTATTTTAATTTTATATTATATTACTTTAAGTAAGTTTAGGTTTAGTTTATTATTATTATTAGTATTATTATATAGGTCATTTATTTATTTATTTTTATTTTATTTAGTGTTGTAGGTTTAAGATGCAGGGTTTAGGGTTGGTTGGATTTTAGGATTTAGATTTAGGTTATTTGTGGAGGGAGGGTTGCCTGGGTTTAGAGGGGGTGGTGGGTAGGATCAGGTCATTTATGGCCTGGGTAGTTGTGGTAGGTGGATTATCAGGTGGGAGTGATTAGATTTAGGTGGAGAAGGTCAGGTTAGAAGAATGATTTGTGGGTCAGGTTTAGGATTTAGTAGGGTTTAGTGATTTAGTAGGGGAGTAAGTAGGGTGGGTAAAAGATTAGGGTAGTGGTCTAAAGTTTTTTTTTAAATTAAGCAAACCCAGGTCTAAGTTTATTTAGTTTAGTTTATTTATTTATTTAGTTTAATTTTTATTTTATTTTTATTTAGTTTAGTATTTTATTTTAAGTTTATTTATTTTAGTTTAGTTATTTTATTTTAATTTATTTTATGTTTAGGTTTATGTTTATTTTTGTTTATTTATTTTATTTTAGTTGGTTTCAATTTATTTTATTTTAGGCTTAGGTTGACATTTTATTTTATTTCTTATTAGTTTTTTTTTTTTTAAGTATTTTTAAGTTTTATTATTTAGTTTTTAATTTATTTTAAATTAGGATTATTTTATTTAGGGTTTAAAGTTTAGGGTTAGGGTTTAGGGTTAGGGTTTACGGTTTAGGGTTAGGGTTTAAGATGTAGCATTTAGGTTATAGGGATTAAGGTTTAGGGTTTTTTAGGGTTTAGCGTTAGGTTGGGGTTAGGGTTTTTAGGGTTAGGGGTTGTTTAGGGTTTAGGTTGGGTTTAGGTTTGTGGGTTTTTTTAGGATTAGTTTTAGGTTTAGGTTTTAAAAAAATTAAGTAAACTGATATGTTTAGGATTATTTAATTTATTTTTTTATTTATCATAGTTTTTAAATATTTTATCTTGGTTTATTTTTTATTTATATTTAGTTTTTTTTTATTTTAAGTTTATTTATTTTAGTTTAAGTTTTTATTTTAGTTTAATTTTTAAGTTTATGTTTATTTTTAATTTAGTTTATTTTATTTTATTTTTTTTTGGTTTAGGTTTGATTTTATTTTGGGTTAGATTTAAGTTTAGGCTTATTTTATATTTATATTTTAGTTTTTAGTTTTTTAATTTAATTTATTTTATTTTATTTAGTTTAGGGTTTAGGTTAAGTTTTCTTTAGCTTTAATTTTAGGTTTTATTTATTTTAGTTTAGTTTTATCTTAGTATAGGTTTAGGTTTATTTTATTTTGTTTATTTTAGGTTTAGGTTTTTTTTTTAGTTTAGGGTTTAGGTTTTATTTTTTATTTATTTTTTGGTTTTATTTTTAAGATTATTTTATAGCTTTAGGTTTTATTTTTATTTTATTTTATTTTAGGTGTTTTAAGGATTTTATTTATTTTAGTTTAGTTTAGGTTTTCATATATTTTATTTTATATTCATTTTAATTTTTTATATTTTTTAGGCTTTCATCTAATTTTTTTATGTTTAGGTTTTATTTAGTTTTATTTTATTCTAAGTTTATTTTATTTTATATTTAAGTTTATTATTTTTTAGTTTAGTTTAAGTTTTATTTATTTTATTTTAGTTTATTTTTATTTTCATTTTATTTTATTTTTAGGTTTAAGTTTGGTTTTAGTTTAAGTTTTAATTAATCTTTTTTTGGTTTATTTATATTCAGTTTTAGGCTTTATTTAGTTTAGTTTTTCAGGTTTAGGCTTTCAGGGTTTAGGTTGGAGGTTTAGTGGTGTGGTGGCTTTTAGTGTGGCTCAGGGTTTAAGGTTAAGGAGGTAGGGAAGTGATCAGGGTAAGTGGCTAGTTTAGAAGAGTTGTGGCCTGGGTAAGTATTGTGGGATCAGGGTTAGGCTTAGTTTTAGGGTCAGGTTAGGTTTAGGCCAAGGTTTAGGTGTTGTGGTTTATGGCAGTGGTTAATTTAGTGTTAGGTTTAGGATTTTGGCCCATGATTTTAGGTTTAGGATTTATAGTTTGGTTTAGTTTATGATTTTGGGTTTAGGGTTTAGGGTTTTTAAATCAAGTAAACCCAGTGGTTTATTTAGTTTACTTTAGTTTATATTTTATTTATTTTAATGCATTTTATTTAGGTTTAATTTTATTTTATTTGGATTAGTTTATTTATTTTAGGTTTATTTATTTTAGTTTTTTTTATTTTAGTTTATTTTATTTTTAGGTTTAGGTTTTAATTATTGTTTTAGTTTTAGGTTTTATTTTTATTTTATTTTCATAGGTATAGGTTAGGTTTAATTTTAGGTTAATTTTGGTTTTAATTTTAGTTTAGTTTAGGTTCATTTTATTTTATTTTATTTTATTTTATTTAGTTTATGTTTAGGTTTAGGTTTTATTTTTTTTTTAGTTTTTATTTTAGTTTAGGTTTAAGTTTATTTATTTTTTATTTTAGGCTTAGGTTTTCTTTAGTTTAGAGTTTATGTTTTATTTTTTATTTATTTCTAGTTTAAGGTTAAAGGTTTAGGGTTTAGGGTTTTTTAGGGTTTAGGGTTTAGGGTTTAGGGTGTAGGGTTAGTTTAGCGCTTAGTGTTTTGGATTTAGTGTTTAGGGTTTAGGGTTTACCATTTAGGTTTTTTTTTAAAAATTAAGTAAACTAATAGGTTTAGGCTTATTTAGTTTATTTTATATTTTTATTTAATTTAATTTTTTTATTTTTATTTAGTTTAATTTATTTATTTTAATTTAGGTTTTTCAATTTACTTTATCTTTTAGGTTTAGGTTTAAGTTTAGGTTTATGTTTATTTTTTTAGTTTTGTTTTATTTTTATTTTATTTTTTAGGTTTAAGTATACTTTTTAATTTTAGATTTAGGTTTAGGTTTTTATTTTATATTTTTTAGGTTTATTTTTAGGTTTTATTTTTTAAGTTTAGGTATAGGTTTGTTTTTAGTTTATTTTGTTTTATTTAGTTTATGGTTTAGGTTTAGTTTATTTAAGGGCCATGCTTTATTTTATTTTAGGTTTAGATTTTAGGTTTTAGGGTTTAAGGTTTAAGGTTTAGGGTTTAGGGTTTTAGGGTTTAGTGTTTAGGGTTAGGGACTAGGGTTTAGGGTTTAGGGTTTGGGGTTTAGTGTTTAGGCTTTTGGATTTTGAGTTTTTAGGGTTTTGATTTTAGGTTATCTTAAGGTTTAGAGTTTTTTTAAAAAAACATTAAGTAAACTAATAGGTTTATGTTTATTTATTTTAGTATATTTTACATTTTTTTATTATGTTTATTTTTTATTTTTATTTAGTTTAGTTTATTTATTTTAGTTTTGGTTTTTTATTTTAATTTATTTTCTAGGATTAGGATTAGGTTTTTTATTTTTTTTTAGTTGAGTTTTATTTTATTTTATTTTTTAGGTTTAAGTTTTATTTTTTCTTTCTTAGGTTTTTAGGTTTAGGTTTTATTTTATTTTCTTAGGTTTAATTTTTTTTTTATTTTTTAGGTTTATTTTTAGTTTTTTATTTTTTGTTTAGATTTTTGTTTATTTTTAATTTATTTTATTTTTTTTAGTTTAGGTTTAGGTTTAGGTTTTATTTATAATAGTTTAGTTTATTTTAGTTTAGGTTTAAGTTTATTTTAATTTGGTTATTTCATTTTTATTTTAAGTTTTATTTTTTATCAGGTTTCGGGTTTAGGTTTTATTTTTTATTTATTTTATGATTTTAATTTTTAGGGTTAGGATTTTATTTAAGTTTTATTTTAGGTTTATTTTAAGTTTATTTTATTTTTATTTTATGTTTAGTTTTTATTTTATTTAGGTTTTTTATTCCTAAGTTTATTTTTGGTTTTATTTTAGTTTATTTGGTTTTTTTTTAAAACAATTTATGTAAATTAGTAGGTTTAGGTTTATTTTAGTTTATTTTTTATTTATTTTAGTGTTTTTTATTTTTTATTTTTATTTAAGATTTTTTATTTAGTTTAGTTTATTTATTTAATTTTAAGTTTTCTTATTTTAGTTTATTTTTTAGGTTTAAGTTTATGTTTAAGTTTTTAGTTTAGTTTATTATTATTTTTTTTTTAATTTTAGGTTTATGTTTCTTATTATTTTTTTTAAGTTTAGGTTTTAGGTTGTTATTTGAGGTTATTTTATTTTTATTTTATTTTAAAGCTTTAGGTTTTGTTTTAGTTTATTTTATTTTATTTATTTTAGGTTTAGGTGTAGCTTATTTCACGTTTAAGTTTAGGTTTTAATTATTTTAGTTAATTCATTTTACTTTAGGTTTAGGTTTATTTTATTTTGTTTATTTTATTTTATTATTTTTGGTTTAGGTTTTTTTTTAGTTTAGGGTTTATGTGTTATTTTTTATTTATTTTAGGTTTATTTATTAGGTTTAAGTTTTTATTTAGTTTTTATTTTATTTTATTAGGTTTAATTTATTTTTATTTTAGGTTTATTTTAATTTTTTATTTAGTTTAAGATTTTATTTATTTTATTTTATTTTATTTTATTTTATTTTTTATTTTACTTTTTAGGTTTAGGTTATGGTTAAGGTTTAGGTTTTAATTTAGATTTTATTTTATTTTATTTATTTATTTTATTTTCTTATTTAGGTTTAAGTTTTAAGGTTTAGGGTATAGGCTTTATCGTTTAGGGTTTTAGGGCTTTGGGTTTGGGTTTTGGGTTTAGTGTTAAGGGTTTAGGGGTTTTAGGGTTTATGGTTTAGGGTTAAGGTTTTAGGTTTAAGGTTTAGGTTTTAGTTTAGGGTTTATAGTTTTTTTAATAGAGTTTAGGGTTTAGGATTTAGTGTTTAGGGTTTAGGTTTTAGGGTTTAAGTTTTAAGGTTTATGGTTTAGGGTGTAGGGTTTTGAGTTTTTGGGTTTAGGGTTGTAGGTTTAGGGTTATAGGTTTAGGGTTTATGGTTTAGGGTTTAGGGTTAGGGTTTTTTTATTCTTTTATTTTTCTTATTTTTTAATTTTTGTTAAATTAAGTAAAATGATCGGTTTAGGCTTATTTAGTTTATTTTTTATTTATTTTAGTTTATTTGGTTTTTTATTTATATTTAGGTTTATTTTTATTTTTATTTTTATTTTTATTTTTTATGCAGTTTAGTTTATTTATTTTATTTAGGTTTTATTTTAGTTTATTTTTTTAGAATTTTATTTAGGTTTAGGTTTATTTTTTAATTTTATTTTATTTTATTTTATTTTTTTTGGTTTAGCTCTTATTTTTTATTTTAGGTTTAGGTTTGGTTTTATTTTACCTTAGGTTTAGGTTTTAGGTTTTATTTTAAGTTTATTTTAGGTTTTATTTTTAGTTTAGATTAGGTTTATTTTAATTTTTTTATTTAGTTTAGTTTGAGTTTAGCTGTTGGTTTAGTTTATTTTAGGTTTAGGTTAGCTTTTATTTATTTTAGTTTAGTTAATTTTGGTTTAGGTTTAGGTTTATTTTATTTTTATTTTAGGTTTAGGTTTTTTTAGTTTAGGATTTAGGTTTTATTTTTTATTTATTTTTAAGTTTATTTTTTAGGTTTAGGTTTTTATTTAGTTTTTATTTTATTATATTTTAGGTTTATTTTAATTTTTTTTAGGTTTAGTTTTTTATTTATTTAGGTTTTATTTTTTAGTTTAGTTTAGGATTTTATTTATTTTATTTTTTTTGTTTAGTTTTATTTTTATTTTTTAATGTTTAAGTTTAGGTTTTAGTTTATGTTTTATTTAACTATTTTTGTTTATTTTATTTATTTATTTTATTTTTATGTTTTATTTAGTTTAGGTTTAGGTTTTTAGCTTTTAGGGTTTAGGGTTTAGGGTTAGTTTAGGGTTTTGGGTTTAGGGTGTGGGGTTTAGTGTTTAGGGTGTAGGGTTTTTAATTCTTTTTTAAGGTTAGGGTTTAAGGTTTAAGTTTTAGGGTTTATGGTTTAGGGTTTAGGGTTTTAGGGTTTAAGGTTTAGAGTTTAGGGTTTAAGGTCTAGGGTTTTTAGGGTTTAGGGTTTAATATTTAGGGTTTAGGTATTAGGTTTAGGGTTCAATTTTTAATTTAGGGTTTAGGGTTTTTGGTTATTTTTTTAATATAGAACAAATTTAGATTAAACTTTTTGACTTTTTGAATTCATTAACCAAGTAACACACCAAGTTTTCTAAGAAACAAGAGGCGATAGAGATAAAAAATGAGCACACATAGAGCAGATCAAAAACTCTAGATAACTAGAAATCTCTCTGTGGACCAGTTCGATAAGCGGATCGGATTGACTATTTTTAGTTTCTTGATTCGTCAAACCACCAGCCTCTTGAGTAGTAGGATCCACCATCATATCCCCAATCTCTCCCTCCACCACCACCATGGTTGTAACCTCTGTCGCTCCTCCCACCTCCATAACCACCATTGCTCCGACCACCTCCTCCATATCCACCAGCACCTCCAAATCCCCCACCACCACTGTGATAACCTCCGCCTCTGCCTTTGCCTCCACTGCTAGATCTAGACTATGCTTGGTTAATGGTGATGTTTGTGCCATCAAGGTTCTGCCCATTCTTAGGGTTTTTTTTTAAAATCTAAAGTGGGAGAATTTTATTGCCAAAAGAAAGGGATACACGATCCTTAAAGGGGATAAATCTCTAAACTACTTCTCAAAGAGCTACAATTAACCTTCTAAAGAGATAAATTTTCTACCTATAATAAAAAAACTAAAGCAAAATAAAGAAATGATAAAAATAAAGAAAGAAACAACACCAAATTCCAAGAAGGCTAGCCAAAGCCATCTATATCCCAAAATCTTCTAAGAGATGCATGAACCACCTACAGCCCCAAAACCTACCACAAACCTGCAAAGAAATTAATATAGAGATAAACATCTAGAAATAAGGATAAGTTAAATACACAAAAGGAACAAAATGATAAAAATCTTAGATATGGCTCAGGCTAAGTCACATTCATCTCAAGGGGAAATAGGATATGTGAGTATCTAAATTTTAGAAGAATCATTACAATCACATCTGGTGCTACCAGAGAAAAGGATAATAGAGGAATCATCCCACCCTTCATAACCAACTTACCTCAATTAAACCAAATAGCTAACAACTAAGAGCTCACCAAGTTCTAGTATCTATCATCAGGATTAAATAGGCAACTAACCAGCAAAATATCCAGCCAAACCAGAGCAAAGAAACAAACCAAACAAGGAAACAACCAAGAAACAATCACCATCAAAGCCACCCAAAACAAATAAAGACCAAAGGTAAAGAACTAAAAATTTGGTAGATCCACCAATAGCGACATTTGACCGATATGAAGGCCACTAGCTAACCATAGCGGCGAGAATCGAGAAATAGTAATAGAGATAAGAACAACAAAACATATAGGTTCATCCCATAATAGAAAGAAATGACAAGCCAATGGGCCATCCAGCCAACAAAAAAACACCATAAAAAACTTTAAATAAACCACCAAAAATAGGGAATAAAAACTAGATGGAAAGTTCAAGCTCTAGAGAGAGTAAACTCAGCCTATGAAGGAACAAAGGCCACAGCCAGGCCCAACCATTAATCATGATGCTATATAAAAAAAATCAAAAGCAAAAGGCTAGAAAAAACCATAGCCATCAAGCAACCACCGTAATAAACCCTCACATGAAAAAGAGACATAAAAATGCAAATAAGCAAGCTCAAACGCCAATCACCATGCCATCCTAAAACCAACCACAGTGGGATACCAGAGGAGAGCCACCAAAATTAGAGCGAAAGTAAATCTCAACAATACTAGCCAGAAATAATCTCAACCTCCATCAAAAGGAGATATCATTCTTAGGGTTTAGGTTTAGGTTTAAGTTTAATAGGTTTTAGGGATTTGGTTTATTTTATAATTTATTTAGTTACTTTAGGTTTAGGTATAGGGTTTGGGGTTTAGGGTTTAGGGTTAGGGTTTAGGGTTTAGGGTTTTGTGTTTAGGGTTTAGGGTTTAGGGTTTTCAGCATAGGGGTTTAGGGTTTAGGGTTTAGAGTTTAGGGTTGTTGGTTTAAGGTTTAGGGTTTGGGGATTAGGATTTAGGGTTTATGGTTTTTTTAAAATTAAGTAAATTGATAGGTTTAGGCTTATTTAGTTAATATTTTATTTATTTTAGTTTATTTTATTTTTTATTTTTATTTAAGTTTATTTTTTTATTTAGTTTAGTTTCTTTATTTTAGTTTATGTTTCTTATATTTTAGTATATTTTTTAAGTTTAGGTTTATTTTTAAGTTGAGTTTTATTTTTATTTTATTTTTTAGGTTTAGGTTGTATTTTTTATTTTTAGGTTTAGGTTGAGGTATTTATTTTATTATTTTAGGTTTAGGTTCTAGGTTTTTATTTTAGGTTTATTTTTAGGTTTTAATTTTTTATTTTAGGTTTAGGTTTATTTTTAGTTTATTTTTTTTATTTAGTTTAGTTTTAGGTTTAGGTTTTATTTATTTTAGTTTAGTTTATTTTAGTTTAGGTTTAAGTTTAATTTAATTTAATTTATTTTATTTTTATTTTTGGTTTAGGATTTTTTAGTTTAGTATTTAGGTATTATTTTAAGGTTTATTTCTTAAGTTTAGGTTTCATTTAGTTATTTTATTTTGGCTTTTATTCTTAGCTTATTTTATTTTTTTTAGTTTAGCTTAGAATTTTATTTATTATATTTTAGTTTAGTTTTATTTTTATTTTTTTATATGTTTAGGTTTAGTTTAGGTTCATTCATTTTATTTAGATTTAAGTTTTTTATTTATTTTTTGGGTTTTAGTTTAGGATTAGGTTTTAGGTTTTAAAGGTTTAGGGTTTAGGTTTAGGGTTTAGTTTTATTTTGTTTAGCTTCAGTTTTGAGGTTTAGGATTTAGGGTTTATGGATGTAAGTTTTAGGGTTTAGGGTTTTGGGTTTACCATTTTAGGGTTTAGGGTTTAGGGTTTTAGGGTTTAGGGTTTGATTGTAGTTTAGGTTTAGGGTTTAAGTGTTTAGTTTAGTGTTTAGGGTTTTGGTTTCTTTTTAATAGAGTACAAATTTAGATTCAACATTTCTTCTTTTCAATTTCATCAACCAAGCAACACACCATGTTTTCTAAGACACAAGCGATGACATAGATAAAAAATGAGCATGCATAGAGCAAATCAAAAACCCTAGATAACTTGAATTGTCTCTACTATAAAGATACAGCTCCATAAGTAGTAGATCAGATCTACCATTCTTCAATTTCTCTAATTCCCATTAGAACCACCCTGACCTCTCGAGTAGCAAGATCCACCAATATATCCCCATCCTCCTCCCTCCACTACCACAATCAGAACCTCTCTCGCTCCTCCAGCTTCCATAACCACCAGCACCTCCAAATCCCACACCACCACTAAGATAATTGCAGCCTCTGTCTTTGCCTCCATCGCCAAATCTAGATTGAGCCTGGTTGACGGTGATGTTCTTGCCATTAAGGTTTTTCCCATTCTTAAGGTTTATGTTTTTGTTTAGGTTTATTAGGTTTTAGGTTTAGGTTTATTTTTTAATTTATTTAGTTACTTTAGGTTTAGGTTTAAGGTTTGGGGTTTAGTGTTTAGGTGTGCTTTAGGCTTTAGTGTGGGCTTAGGATTTTAAGTTTTATGTTTTTAGGGTTTTGTTTAGGGTTAGGGTTTAGGTTTTCATTTAGGGTTTAGTGTTTACCCTTTGGGTTTAGGGTGTTTAAGGTTTAAGGTTTAGAGTTTAGGGTTTAGGGTTTTAGGTTTTGTGTTTTGGGTTTAGGGTTTAGGATTTACGGTTTAGGGTTTTAGGGTGTAGGGGTTAAGGGTTTTTTTTTTGGGAAAGTTAGAATTTTATTACCATAAAAGGAAAAGTGACAATGTCCTCAAAAGGGGTAAAGCTCTAAAATTTGTCTGCTCTCAGAGCTACAAGAAACCTAGAGAGCTAAACCCCCATCTAAGTACATTAGAAAAATAAAAGAAAATAATAGAGCAAATATAGTGCCTAAAAGGAATAAGAGAAAAAGGCATAGAGTAAGACAAACAAATCTTGAAAATAGTAAAAGGATGAGTTAGATAGCTCATGATTCTTTGAAAAGCAAGATAAGCAAGATCCACAACAACATCACTTGGGTTGACTGAGCAACAACCATAACCTCTGTATAGTTCCAACTTGTAAAAAAAATTTGCAAAACACTATAAAGGCAACAGTCATACCTAAAAATGATAAGGATAAAGAGAGGAAAAGGAGAGAGCCTAGAAAGAGAAGGCTCAAGATTAGTTAGGATCATCTTAAGGGGCAACAATACATATGAGCATCCAAACTTCATAAAGAAGGGTTACAATCATATGTAATGCTACCAACCAGAGAGAAGATATGAGTAACATTAAAGCCATCATAACTAGCATACCTGATACAAGTAAACATCCAAGGCCAGTAGTACATAGAGTTCCATATCCATCACCATTAAACAAAAAAGCAACCACCAAGAACTAAATACCAAACCACCAAATAAAAACCATAATAGACTAATCACAATAACCCAAAGAGAGGTTAGAAAAAAGTCAGAATACCAACAACAACCATTAACCAAATTCCCATCCAAACTATAAACCAGGGAAAACCAGAACCGACCATCAGCAAGCACCAAACTAATGATAATTAATTGAGAAATAGCCAACAAAACCAAGAGAGGAGCCCTCAAGCCAAAGTCCTAACAATAAGTAGTCACCAAGCCAAACCAGGGTGAACAACCATAAATGACTAAATTGCTCAGAAATGAAACCATCAACTGAAGGAAACATAAGCTGCATCCAATGTAAATCACTAGAAGACAAAACAACCACACAATAGGGGGCCAAAGGCAGCCACCAACTAATAGAAACCAAAAAGTCCAATCCAAAATGATCAACAAAGGTTCAGCTAGCACAACAAAAGTCTTTAGAAAATTATTGAGTTTAGGTTTTAAGATTAAGTTTCAAATTTTTGTTTAGGGTTTAGGGTTTTTTTAATAGAGAACAAATTGAGATTCAATATTTCTTTTTTTCGATTTCATCAACCAAGTAACACAATAAGTTTTCTAAGACACAAGTGATGACATAGATAAAAATGAGCATGCATAGAGCAAATCAAAAATCCTTGATAACTATGACTATCTATACTATAAAAAGCATAGTTCCATAAGTAGCAGATCAAATACCCTATTAGAAATAACCTGAGTTCTCGAGTAGCGGGATCCATCATAATATTTCTGATCTCTCCCCTCACCACCACCATGACTATAACCTCTGTCGCTCCTCCCACCTCCATAACCACCAATGCTCTGACCACCACCTCTGTATCCACTAGCACCATCAGATCCCCCACAACCATGATGATAATCAATGCCTCTGCCTTCACCTCCACCACTAGATCTAGACTGAGCCTGGTGGTGATGTTCCTATCATCAAGGTTCTACCCATTCTTAAGGTTTAGGTTTAGGTTTATATTTATCAAGTTTTAGGGTTTAGGTTTATTTTCTAATTTATTTAGTTACTTTAGGATTAGGTTTAAGTTTTGGGGTTTAGGTTTAGGGGTTTAGAGTTAGGTTTAGGGTTAGGGTTAGGGTTTGTGGGTTTGGTTTAGGGTTTAGGCTTTATGCTCTTTAGGGTTTAGGGTTTGGATTAGGTTTCATGTCTGTGGCTTTAAGGTTTTATAGTTTAGGGTTTAGAGTTTAGGTTTAGTGATTAGGGATTAACAACATTGTAGGTAGGGTTTAGGGTTTAAACTTTTTTTAATTAAGCAAATCAGTAGGTTTAGGTTTATTTAGTATATTTAGTTTTATTATTATTTATTTTAGTTAACTTTATTTTTATTTTTATTTATTTATTTTGTATTTTATTAAGTTTAGTTTTTATTTTAGTTTAGGTTCTTTATTTTAATTTATATTTTAGGTTAGGTTTACATTTTAGTTTAGTTTTAATTTTATTTTATTTTTAGTTTATGTTTTTGCTTTATTTTGTTTAAGTTTAGATTTTATTTAATTTTTTAGATTAGGTTTTAGGATTTATTTAGGTTTATTTTTAGTTTTATTTTTTATTTTAGGTTTAGGTTTATTTTAGTTTATTTTATTATTATTTATTTTTTTAGTTTAGTTTATTTTATTTTAGGTTCTCATCATTTTGTTTATTTTATTTTTATTTTTGATTTAGATTTTATTTTAGTTTAGATTTAGGTTTTATATTTTATTTATTTTGGGTTTAGGTTTTTTTTTAGTTTTTTTATTTGTATTTTATCTTTAAGTTTATTTTATTTATATTTGTTTTAGTTCTTATTTTATCTGGGTTTTTTATTCTTAGGTTTATTTTATTTTTAGGTTAGTTTGGATTTTTATCATTTTTATTAGCTCATTTTTTTAATTTTATTTTATTTTATTTTAAGTTTAGGTTTTAGTTTAGTTTATTTTATTTTATTTAGGTTTAGGTATTTATCTTTATCTTTGTGATCTTTAGCCTGCTTAAGTCAGGTCTCAGGGCCCAGGGCCTAGGGCCTAAGGCCAAGGCACAGCCAGGGCCTTAGGGCCCAGGACTCCATGATCAGTGGCCCAGGTCCTGGCCCATCTTAGTGCCCAGCCTCAGGGCCTGGTGGCCTGCTGTCAGGGCCTGGGCCCAGGCGCCAGTGATCAGTGATCTTGTGGCCTAGGGCCTAGGCCACAGGGTAGGGCCAGATCTGGGCCCAGGATCAAGGCCCAGGGCCCATGCCTCAGTGGCCCAGGGCTCCTGGCCCAGTCAGGGCCTGGGCCCAGGCTTTGAGGGTCAGTGGCCTGGGCTGGGCGGCCCAGGGCTCCTACTCAGAGCCTAGGGGCCTCAGGGTCTTGGGCTCCTGGGCTCAGGTCAGCTATACTCAAAGCCCAAGCCCATAGCTTTAAGCCTTTGGCCTTTAGTGCTCAGGTCAATCTTAGCGTTAGCTCCAGGTCTTTAGGGCTCAGGGCCTAAGATCTACCATTTTGGGCCTATAGGGTTTTAAAAAAGTAATCCCAAAGAGGCCTAGCTTTATTTAGTTTATTTAGTTTATATTGTTATTTAAGTTTATTTTTATTTTTATTTAATAGTTTATTTGATTTTATCCATTTATCTTTCAGCTTTTTTATCTTAGCTTTATTTTAGGTTTAGGGTTAGGTTTATGTTTATTTTGTTTAGTTTTATTTTATTTTATTTTCTTTTAGGTTTATGTTTATTTTTTATTTTAGGTTTAGTTTAGATTTTTATTTTATTTTCTTAGGTTTAGGTATTAGGTTCTTTTAGGTTTATTTGTAGTTTTATGCCTTAGCTTTAGGTTATTTTAGTGTATTTTATTTTATTTAGTTTATGGTTTAGGTTTAGGCTTTATTTATTTTAGTTTAGGTATAGGTTTATTTAATTTTATTAATTTTATTATTTTTATTTTTATTTTAGGTTTAGGTTTTTTTGTAGTTTAGGGTTTAGGTTTTATTTATTTATTTATTTTTAGGTTTTATTTTTAGGTTTAGATTTTTATTTAGTTTTTATTTTATTTTATGTTTGGTATTTTTGGTTGTTATATTACGTCTAGTTTTTACTTTATTTTTGTTTTTATTCTTAGGTTTACTTTTATTTTAAGTTTAGTTAAGGTTTTTCTTATTATTTTAGTTTATTTTTATTATTTTTTAATTTTAAGGTTTAGGTTTGGGTTTTAGTTTAAATTTTTATTTTATTTTTATATTTAGGTTTAGGTTTTTTTATATTTTTTATTTTTAACTTTTATTTACTTTAGTTTAGGTTTTTAGGTTTTTTGCATTTAGGGTTTAGGGTTTATGGTTTAGGGTTAGGGATTAGTGTTTAGGGTTTAGGGTTTAGGGTTTATTGTTTAGGCTTTAGGATTTAGGGTTTTTAGGGTTTAGGGTTTAGGGTTAGCTTAGGGTATTGGGGTTTTTTTTAAAATAAATAAGTAAACTAATAGTTTAATATTTATTTAGTTTATTTAGCTTCTTTTTATTTATTTTAGTTTTTTTATTTTTAATTTTTGTTTATTTTTATTTTTATTTAGTTTAGTTTATTTATTTTAGTTTAGGTTTTTTTATTTTAGTTTAATTTTTAGGTTTAAGTTTAGGTTTAGGTTTATTTTTTAATTGAGTTTTATTTTTATTTTATTTTTTGTTTAGGTTTTACTTTATATTTTTAAGTTTTGGTTTAGGTTTAGGTTTAGGTTTTTATTTAATTTTTTTAGGTTTTGGTTTTAAGTTTTTATTTTAGGTTTATTTTTACAATTTATATTTTTCAGTTTAGATTTAGTTTTATTTTAGTTTATTTTATGTTATTCAGTTTATGTTTAGGTTTATATTTAGGTTTAGGTTATATTTATTTTAGTTTAGTTTAGTTTAGTTTAGGTTTATTTTATTTTGTTATATCATTTTTAATTTAGATTTAGTGTTTTTTTTAGTTTAGGGTTTATTTTTATTTTTTGTTTATTTTTAGGTTTTATTTTTTAGGTTTAGGATTTTATTTTATTTTTATTTTATTTTTTGGTTTATTTTAGGTTTATTTTATTTCTATTTTACATTTAGTTTTTATTTTGTTTAAACTTTTAATTCTTAAGTTTATTTTAGGTTTACTTTAGGTTTTATTTATTTTAGTTTAGTTTAGGTTTAGGTTTATTTTATTTTGTTTATTTTAGGTTTAGGTCTTTTTTTAGTTTAGGGTTTAGGTTTTATTTATTTATTTATTTTTTTTCACCTTTTATTTTTAGTTTTATTGTTTAGGTTTAGGTTGTTATTTAGTTTTTATTTTAGGTTTATTTTATTTTTATTTTATATTTTGGTTTTATTTTAATTAGGTTTTTATTTTTTTAATTTATTATTTTTAGTTTAGTTTTTTTATTTATTTTATTTTAGTTTAGTTTTATTTTTATTTTATTTTATGTTTAGGTTTAAGTTTTATTTTATTTATTTATTTTATTTATGTTTATATTTATTTATTTTATTTTATTTTAGGTTTTATTTAGTTTAGGTTTGGGTTGTTAGGTTTTTAGGGTTTAGGGTTTAGGGTTTAGGGTTTAGGGTTAAGGGTTTAGCGGTTAGGGTTTGGAGTTTAGCGTGTATGGTTTGAGTTTAGGTTTGTTAGGTTTTAGGGTTTAGGGTTTAGGTTTAGGTTTAGAGTTTAGAGTTTAGGTTTTAGGGTTTAGGGCTTAGGTTTAAGGTTAGGTTTAGGGTTTAGGGTTTAGGGTTTAGGGTTAGGGTTTAGGGTTTAAGTTTTTAGGTTTAGGTGGTTTATGGTTTTAGGTTTAGTTTAGGGTTTAGTTTAGGTTTAGGAGTTTAGTTTTAGGGTTTTTTATTTTTTTATTTATTGTTTTTTAGATTTTTATATTTTTATATTAAGTAAACCAGTAGGTTTATGTTTATTTAGTTTATTATTTATTTAGTTTAGTTTAATTTATTTTTATTTTTATTTAGATATTTTTATATTTATTTAATTTTGTTTTTTATTTTAGGTTTATTTATTTTAGTTTAGGTTGTTTATTTCAGTTCATTCTTTAGGTTTAGGTTTTTTTTAGTTTAGTTTTATTTTCATTTTATTTTTCTATTATGGTTTAATTTTTTATTTTTAAGCGTAGGTTTAAGTTTTTATTTTATTTTTTTAGGTTTAGGATTTAGGTTTTAATTTTAGGTTTATCTTTTTCATTTAGGTTTAGGTTTATTTTTAGTTTATTTTATTTTATTTATTTTAGGTTTATGTTTAGTTTATTTTGAGTTTAGGCTTACATTTTATTTACTTTAGTTTAGGTTTAGGTTTATTTTATTTTTATTTTAGTTTAGGGTTTAGGATTTATGTTTTATTTTTATAAGGTTTATTTTTTAGGTTTATGTTTTTATTTAGTTTTTATTTTATTTTATTTAATCTTATTTTATGTTAATTTATTTTAATTTTAGGTTTAATTTTTATTTTATTTAGGTTTTTTATTTTTGTTATTTAGTTTAGGTTTTTATTTATTTTAGTTTAGTTTAGTTTTATTTTTTATTTTATTTAATTTAGTTTTTTTCAATTTTTATTTTTTTTAATTTAGGGTTTAGGGTTTAGTGTTATAAGTTTAGTGTTGCAGGATTAGGGTTTAGGGTTTAGGGTTAGTTTTAGGTTTCAGGGTTTAGGGTTTAGGGTTGTAAGTTTAGGGTTAGTTTTAAGGTTTAGGGTTTAGGAGTATGGTTTTTTTATTTTTTTATATTTTTATTTTTATTTAATTAAATAAACTCGAAGGTTTTGCTTTATTTAGTTTATTTTTTATTTATTTTAATTTATTTTATTTTTTCTATTATGATTTTAGTTTAATTTTATTTTTATTCAATTTAGTTTATTTAATTTAGGGTTATTTATTTTAGTTTAGGTTTTTTATTTTAGTTTATTTTTTAGGTTTAGGTTTATGTTTATGTTTGTTTTTTTTACTTTAGTTTTCTTTTTGTTTTATTTTTTAGGTTCAGGTTTTATTTTTATATTTAGGTTTAGGTTTAGGTTTTTATATTATTTTCTTAGGTTTAGCTTTTAAGTATTTATCTTAGGTTTATTTTTAGGTTCTAATTTTTAGTTTAGGTTTAGGTTTATTTTTGGTTTATTTTATTTAATTTTTTTACGATAAGGTTTAGGTTTAGGTTTTACTTATTATAATTTAGTTTATTTTAGTTTAGGTTTTGGTTTATTTTATTTCTATTTTAGGTTTAGGTTTTCTTTTTAGTTTAGGGTTTAGGTTTATTTTTTATTTATTTATATGTTTTATTTTTTGGTTTAGTTTTTATTTAGTTTTATTTTATTTTATTTTATTTAGGTTTTCATTTTATTTTAGTTTTAGTTTTTTTTTATTTAGGTTTTTAATTTTTTTTTAGCTTAGGTTTTTATTTATTATATTTTAGTTTAGTTTTTATTTTTTATTTTCTTTTCTTTTTGAGTTTAGGTTTAGGTTTAAGTTTAAGTTGTAGTTTATGTTATTATTTTATTTTATTTTTATTATATTTAGGTTTAGGTTTGTTTATTTATTTTTTTTAAGTTTTATTTTGTTTAGGTTTTAGGTTTTTATTTTATGTTTATTTTTATGTTTTATTTTATGTTTATTTTTAGGTTTTATTTTTTTATTTAGGTTTAGGTTTATTTATAGTTTATTTCCTTTTAGTTAGTTTAGTGTTTAGATTTAGTTTATTTTATATTTTATATTTTATTTTTATTTTAGGATTACAATTTTTTTTAGTTTTGGGTTTAAGTTTAATTTTTTATTTATTTTTAGGTTTTATTTTAGGTTTAGGTTTTCATTTACCTTTTATTTTATTTTCTTCTAGGTTTATTATAGGTTTATTTTATTTTGATTTTATGTTTAGTTTTTATTTTAATTTGGCTTTTTATTCTTATGTTTATTTTGTATTTTGTTATTTAGTTTAGGTTATTATTTATTTTATTTTAATTTATTTTTATTAATTTATTTTATTTTATTTTAGTTTTAGGTTTAGGTTTTTTTATTTATTTATATTTTTAGGTTTTATTTAGTTTATGTTTAGGTTTTTAGTTTTTTATTGTTTAAGGTTTATGGTTTAGGGTTTAGGGTTTAGTGTTTAGGCTTTAGGGTTTAGGGTTTAGGGTTAGCTTAGTGTTTAGGGTTAGTTTAAGTTTTAAGGTTTAAGGTTTAGGTGTTCAAGGTTTTGAGTTTTAGGGTTTTGTTTAGGACTTAGGGTTAATTTAAGGCATAGGGTTTAGGGTTTTAGGGTTTAGGGTTTAGAGTTTAGGGTTTAGGGTTAGGGGGGTTTAGGGTTTATGGTTTTTGGTTTCGAGTTTAGGGTTTAGGTTTTAAGATTTAGGGTTTAGGGTTTAGGGTTTTATGGTTTAGGTGTTAGGGTTTAGGGTTTAGAGTTTTTAGGGTTTAGGGTTTAGGATTTAAGTTTTACATTTAGGGTTTAGGGTTTTTATTTTTTTAACAGAGAATAAATTCAGATTCAACATTTCTTTTTTTTATTTCAACCAATGCACTGAATTTTCTAAGACACATGACATAGATAAAAAATGAGCATGCATAGAGCAAATCAAAACCCTAGATAACTAGAATTGTCTCTACTATAAGACAAAGTTCCATAAGCAGTAGATCGGATCGATTCTTTAGTTTCTCTAGTTCCCATCAAAACTACCCCAACCTCTTGAGTAGTAAGAACCACCATCATATCCCCGATTTCTCCCCTCCGCCACCACCACAGTTATAACCTTCATCGACTAGTGCCTCCATGCCACCACCTCACCTCCATCACCGACCTTTGTGATAGCCTCCCTTTTGCCTCCACCATAAAATCTGGACTGAACCTAGTTGACGATGATGTTCCTGCCATCAAGGTTATGCCCATTCTTAGTGTTTAGGTTTAGGTTTAGGTTTATTAGGTTTTACGGATTAGGATTATTTTTTTACTTTATTTAGTTACTTTAGGTTAGGTTTAGGGTTTAGGATTTAGGTTTTTTTTTAAATTAAGAAAACTTGTAGGTTTAGGTTTATTTAGTTTATTTTTTATTTATTTTAGTTTATTTTATTCTTAATTTTTCTTTAGGTTTATTTTTATTTTTATTTAGTTAAATCATTTATTTTTGGTTTATTTATTTTAGTTTAGGTTATTAATTTTAGTTAATATTTTAGATTCATGCTAATTTTTTTTAGTTTAGTTTAATTTTTATTTTATTTTATAGTTTTAAGGTTTATTTTTTATTTTTAGGTTTAAGTTTAGGTTATATTTTATTTTTTTAGGTATAGGTTTTAGGTTTATATTTTAGGTTTAATTTTAGGTTTTACTTTTTAGTTTATGTTTAGGCTTATTTTTAGTTTATTTTAATTCATTTAGTTTGGGATTTAGGTTTAGTTTATTTTAGGTTTAGGTTTATGTTATATTTATTTTAGTTTAGTTTATTTTTGTTTAGGTTTGGGTTTATTTATTTTATTTTGTTTATTTTAGGTTAGGTTTTTTTTTAGTTTCTCGGTTAATTTTTTTTAATTTAATTTTGGTTTATTTTTAGGTTTATCTTTAGGTTTAGGTTTTTTATTTAGTTTATATTTTATTTAATTTTAGGTTACTTTATTTTTATTTTTTAGTGAGTGTTTATTTTATTTAAGGTTATTTTTTATTTTAAGTTTCTGTTAAGTTTAGTTCGATTTTTTATTTATTTTATTAGTTTCAATTTATTATATTATTTCATTTTAAAATTTAGGTTTAGGTTTAGGTTTTAGTTTAGTATTTTATTTTATTTTATTTTATTTAGTTTTATTTATTTATTTATTTATTTTTTGGGTTTTATTTTTAGATTTTTTTTTTTTTTTTTTTGGTTTAGGGTTTAGGTTTTTTTATTTATTTTAGATTTAAGGTTTATAGTTTCAATTTATTATATTATTTTATTTTAAATTTAGGTTTTTAGTAGGTTTTATTTTTTAGTATTTTATTTTATTTATTATTTTATTTATTTAGTTTCTATTTTTATTTATTTTTTGGGTTTTATTTTATTTAGGTTTAGATTTTTAGTTTTTAGGGTTTGGGGTTTATGGTTTAGGGTTTAGGGTTTAGGGTTTAAGGTTTAGGGTTTAGAGTTTTATGATTTTGGATTTAAGGTTTAGGGTTTAGATTTTACGATTTAGGGTTTGGGGTTTAGGGTTTACAGTTTAGTGTTACAGTTTTTTTTTTAAATTAAGTAAATTGGTAGGCTTTGGTGTATTTGGTTTATTTTTCATCTATTTTGGTTTATTTTGTTTTTTATTTTTATTTGGGTTTATTTTTATTTTTATTTTTTTTATTTAAGTTTTTAATTTGTTTTTATTTTATTTCATTTTAGGTTTATTATATTTTTATTTTAGGTTTAGTTTTTTATTTTATTTAGGTACTTTATTTTTTAGTTTAGTTTAGGTTTCTGTTTATTTTGTTTTTTTAGCTTTATTTTCTTTTTAGGTTTAGGTTTAGGTATAGGTTTAGGTTTTAATTTTGGTTTTTATTTTTTTTATTTTATTTTGGTTTAAGTTTATTTATTTATTTAATTTTAATTTTTATAGGTTTAGGTTTTTTCTTTATGGTTTAGGGTTTAGGGTTTAGATTAGTTTAGGGTTTGGGGGTTTAGGGTTTTTGTGGTAGGTTTAGGGTTAGGGTTTAGGGTTTAGGGTTTAGGGTTTAAGATTTTAGGATTCAGTTGTAGGTTTAGATTTAAGTTTAGGATTTAGGGGATTTGTTTATGGTTTGTTTTTAATTAAGCAAACTAGTTTATTTATTTATGTAGTTCATTTTATTTATTTTAGTTTATTTTATTTATTTTTTATTTAGGTTTATTTTTATTTAGTTTAGTTTATTTATTTTAGTTTAGGTTTTCATTTAGGTTTATTTTTTTAGTTTAGTTTTATTTTTATTTTATTTTGGTTTAGGTTTAATTTTATATTTTTTAGGTTTAGGTTTAGATTTTAATTTTGGTTTTTAGGTTTAATTTTTTAGTTTAGGTTTAGGTTTATTTTTAGTTTAATTTATATTATTTAGTTTAGCTTCAGGTTTAGGTTTAGTTTATTTTATGTTTGGGTTTAGGTTTTATTTATTTTAGTTTAGGTTTAGGGATATGTTGTTTTTATTTAAGGTTTAGGTTTTACATTATATTTATTTTTAGGTTTTTTTAGGTTTAAATTTTTATTTAGTTTTTAATTTAATTTATTTTATGTTTATTGAATTTTTATTTTAGGTTTATTTTTTATTTTATTTAGGTTTTTTATTTTTTAGTTTAGTTTAGGTTTTTATTTATTTTATTTTAGTTTAGTTATTTTTCTTTTTTGGTTTAGGCTTTAATTTATGTTTTTATTATATTTTATTTGGGTTTAGGTTCTTTTATTTATTTTATTTTTATGTTTTATTTAATTTAGGGTTTATTTTTTAATTTAGGGTTAGTTTTAGGGTGGAGGGTTTAGTGGGTTTAGGGTTGTTTAGGGTTTTATTTAGAGTTTAGGTCAGGTTTTAGGATTTGGTTTAGGTTTTTACATTTAGGGTTTAAAGTTAGGATTTTTTATAATTTTTACTTATTTAGGGTTTAGTTGGGTTTTAGGCTTTAGGGTTAATTTAGGGTTTATTTAATAGTTTAGGGATAGGGTTTTAGAAGATTTGGTTTTAATTAAGAAAATGATTGGTTTAGGTTTATATTTTATATTATTTATTTATTATTTATTTTCATTTATTTTATTTTATTTTTATTTAGGTTAAGTTTTATTTTATTTAGTTTAGTTTAGTTTATTTATTAGTTTATTTATTTTAGTAAACAATTTTTATTCATTTATTTTTTAGGTTTAGGTTTAAGTTTCTTTTTATTTTTTTAGTTTAGTTCTTTGTATTTTTATTTTAGGTATAGGTTTTTATTTTATTTTTTTAGGTTTAGGTTTTAGGTTTTACTTTTTAGGTTTATTTTTAGGTTTTATTTTTTTAGTTTAGGTTTAGGTTTACTTTTTAGTTTATTTTATTTTATTTAGTTTTGGGTTTAGGTTTAGCTTTATTTAGGTTTATGTTTATGTTTTATTTATTTTAGTTTAGTTTATTTTAGTTTAGGTTTAGGTTTATTTTATTTTATTTATTTTATGTTTAGTTTTTTCTATTTTAGTTAATGGTATAGGTTTTATTTTTATTTATTTTTTGGTTTTATTTTCAGGTTTATTTTTTAGGTTGATGTTTTATTTAGTTTCTATTTTAGGTCTATTTTATTTTCAACTTATATTTAGTTTATATTTTATTTAGATTTATTTATTTTTAGGTTTATTTTCTTTTTGTTTTAGTTAAAATTTTTATTTAATTATTTTTAGTTTAATTTTATTTTATTTTATTTTATTTTAGGTTTAGGTTTAGTTTTTTAGTTTAGGTTTAGGTCGACGTTTAGATTTTTATTTAATTTAAGTTTTTTTTATATTTTTAGGTTATATTTTTAGGTCTTTTAGAAGTTTTAGCTCAGTTTAGTATGGTAGGTTGGTAGGGTTTAGGGTTTATGTTTAGGGTTGAGGTTTAGGGTTTAGGGATTGGTTTTAGGTTTGAGTTATTTAAGAATTTAGGTTTAGGATTTTTTTGTTTAGGATTGGTTTATTATTTTAGGGGTTTGGTTTAGATTTAGGTTATAGGGTAGGGTTTAGGATTTAGTAAGTTTGGTTTATAGCATTAGAAGGGTTTTATGGTTTAGTTTTTAAGTTTTAAGGTTGTTGGTTTAGGTTAGTTTAAGGTTTAGGGTTTAATGGTAGAGTTTTTTTTGTTTTTTTTATTTTTAAAATCAAGTAAACCCATATTTTTTATTTAATTAATTTTATTTATTTTAATATTTATTTTATTTATTTATTTATTTTATTTAATTTAGGTTTATTTATTTTAATTTAGTTTTTTTATTTTGTTTGTTTTTGAAGTTTAGGTTTATGTTTATTTTTAATTTTAGTTTATTTTATTTGATTTTTTATGTTTAAGTTTTATTTTTATTTATTTTTAGGTTTTATTTTATGTTTTTTTTTTATTTAGTTTTTATTTTATTTTATGTTTGGTTTTTTCATTTTATTTTTGGTTTAGTTTTATTTTATTTAGGTTTTATTTTTATTTTATTTTAGGTTTTATTTATTTTATTTTAGTTTAGTTTATATTTTTATTTTATTTTCTTTTAGTTTAGGTTTAGGTTTAGGTTGTAGTTTATGTTTTTATTTTACTTTTTTTTTTATTTTATTTAAGTTTAGGTATTTTTTATTTATTTTATTTTTAAGTTTTATTTATTTTACTTTTAGGTTTATTTGTAATTTAGGGTTTATGTTTAGTTTATTTTAGTTTAGGTTTAAGTTTATTTTATTTTGTTTATTTTATTTTGTTTATTTAGGTTTAGTTTTTTTTTGTCTAGGATTTATGGTTTATTTTTGATTTATTTTAGGTTTATTTTTTTAGTTTTATTTTATTTTATTTTAGGTTTATTTATATTCATTTTACCATTTAGTTTTATTTTATCTAGGCTTTTTATTCTTAGGTTTATTTTATTTTTATAGTTTAGTTTAGGTTTTTATTTACTTTATTTTAATTTATTTGATTAGTTTATTTTATTTTTAGGTTTTGGTTTAGTTTTTTATTTCTTTTTTTAGGTTTTATTTAGTTTAAATTTATGTTTTTAGGTTTTTATGGTTTAGGGTTTAGGGTTTATGGTTTAGGATTTTAGGGTTTAGGGTTTAGGGTTAGGGTTTAGTGGCTCAGTCAGAGGTTTAGGTTTTGGGTGGGTTTGGGCTCAGTTTTAGCTAGGTTTCAGCAGTGGGTTTGGGGTTTAGGGTTTAAGCTCCAAGGTTTAGAGTTTCTAAGTTTTAAGTTTTGTTTAAGGTTAATTTTAGGTTTAGGATTTTGGGTTTAAGGTTTATGGGTTTAGGTAGTTTGGGTTTAGGGATTAGGGTTTAAGATTTGGGTTTAGAGTTTAGGGTTTAGGGTTTAGGGTTGTAGGTTTAATGATTAGGGTTTTGGTTTTAGGGTTTAGGGTTTAGAGTTTTTGGGTTTAAAGTTTTTAGGGTTTAGGATTTAGGGTTTAGGTTTTAGGCTTTAGGTTTAGGGCTTAGGGTTTTGTTTTATTATTTTAATAGAGAACAAATTCAGATTCAACATTTCTTCTTTTTGATTTCATCAACCACACCAAGTTTTTTAGGACACAAGTTACGACATAGATCAAAAATGAGCACACATAGACCAAATCAAAAACCCTAGATAACTAGAATAGTCTCTACTGAAAAGACATAGTTCCATAAGAATCAGATCGGTCATTCTTCAATTTCTCCAGTTCCCATCAAAACCACCCTAGCCTCTCGAGTAGCAGGATCCACCATCATATCCCCGATCTCTCCCCTCAGCCACGACCATAGTTGTAACCTCCGTCGCTCATCCTTCCTACATGACCACCACTACCCAGACCACCACCGCCATATCCACCACCTCTAGATCCCTCATGACCACTGTGATAATCGCCGCCCACCTTCACCTCCATCAGAGTGCGGATGATCCAAGTTAGTGATGTTCCTGGACGAAGGTTCTACCTTTTCCTGGAGTTTATGTTTAGGTTTAGTTTATTAGGTTTTAGGCTTTAAGATTATTTTTTAATTTATTTAGTTACTTTAGGTTAGGTTTTTGGGCCTTTTTAATTAAGAAAATCAGTAGGTTTAGGTTTATTTAGTTTATTTTTTATTTATTTAGTTTATTTTATTTTGTATTTTTATTTAGGTTTATTTTTTATTTTTATTTAGTTTATTTTTTATTTTAGATTTATTTTATTTAGCTAAGGTTTTTTTATTTTAGTTTTATTTTTAGGTTTAGGTTTAGGTTTATGTTTATTTTTTAGTTTAATTTTAATATTATTTTATTTTTTAGGTTTAGGTTTTATTTTTATTTTAGGTTTAGGTTTAGATTTTATTTTATTATTCTAGGTTTAGCATTTAGGTTTTCATTTTAGGTTTATTTTAGGTTTTATTTTTTGTTTAGGTTTAAGATTATTTTTAGTTTATTTTATTTAATTTATTTTATTTATATTTTAGATTTAGGTTTAGGTTTTATTTATTTTAGTTTAGTTTATTTTATATTTGGTTTAGGTCTATTTTATTTTGTTTATTTTAGGTTTATGTTTTTTGTTTAGTTTATGGTTAGTGTTTAATTTTTTATTTATTTTAAGGTTTTATTTTTAAATTTATCTTTTAGGTTTAGATTTTATTTAGTTTTTATTTTATTTTATTTTAGGTTTATTTAATTTTTATTTTCCTTTTAGTTTTTATTCTATTTAGGTTTTTTATTTTTAGGATTTTCTTACTTTTTAGTTTTGTTTATGTTTTTATTTATTTTATTTTAGTTTAGTTCTTATTTTTTATATTATATTATTTTTAGGTTTAAGTTTTAGTTTTATTTTATTTTATTTTATTTTATTTAGGTTTTTTAGTTATTTTATTTTTTAGGATTTAAAGTTTAGCTTTTATATTTTTTAGGGTTTAGGGTTTGGTTTGTGGATTTTATGGTTTAGGTTTAGGGTTTGGGTTTGGGGTTTAGGGTTTAGGGTTAGGGTTATAGGTTTAGAGTTTGGGGTTTAGGGTTTAGGGTTAGGATTTTTTAAATTTTGTAAACTCATATGTTTAGGTTTATTCAGTTTATTTTCTAACTATTTTAGTTTATTTTATTTTATTTTATATTTAGGTTATTTTTATTTTTATGTCTATTTAGGTTTTTATGTTATTTTATTTTTTATTTTAGGTATAGTTTTAATTTTATTTAGGTTTTATTTTATTTTTTTTTTATTTTTAGTTTTATATATTATACTTTTAGTTTTATTTTATTTTAATTTTCTTTTTCAGATTTAGGTATAGGTTTAGGTTTTAATTTATGGTTTTATTTTATTTTGGTTTAGGTTTTTTAATTAATTATATTCTTAGGTTTTATTTAGTTTAGCTTTTGGTGTTTAGCTTTTTTAGGGTTTCGGGTTTATGGTTATGGTTGGGTTTGGGGTTTAGGGGTTTAGGGTTTAGGGTTTAGGGTTAGGGTTTTTAGGTTGTTTATTGTTTATTTTTTTTATTGGTTTATTTAGGGTTTTCAGGGTATGGGGTTTAGGTTTTAGGTTTAGGGTTTTTGGTTTTTACTTTTTAATAAAGAACAAATTCAGATTCAACATTTCATCAACCAAGTAACACCCTCTCCATTATAGCTTTTAAAACCCATAGGACACCCATGATTCCTTCTTGGAAGCCACCTCCACACCTTCAACCAACCATGCCGAGCCAACTCACTTCGTCCCTTCCACCCACGACTCTCTAAGATGGTCGGATGGCCAATAAAAGCCAAACCCGATCCCACCATCTAATCAATATGAAGGGGTTATACACCCCCCTCATTTCCACTCAAACACATGAAAAAAAATCATTCCTCAGAGCCTTGGCTACCCAAGATGATCTGTTAAATCCAATCCTTAAGCTCCCAAGCTCGTTTCTAGATCAAAAAATGCCATTCTCATCCATCCCGAAACATGACACTCTCATTTTTGACCTAACTTCCTCATTTCTCCATAAAACTCAAATTAACTTTGCTCTCACCTTCTCTAGGCCTCTTTGAGCAAGAACGAATTATCTCCCAAGCTTCTCGAGTATTGGAGGTAGGACTTCGATCAAAGATGAGCTCCAAATTTTTAGTTCATGACCTTCCAAGTGAACATCGAGGAATTGATCCAATTATTGCTCAATAGAGTTTCGTCTTTAGATGAAGGTTCTTTAATTGTTCGAGCCACTGATCTTGAGCTTCGGCAAGGTTGACTTCCAAAATTGATCTTTAGCTAAAACTGGGTTGGAGATTTTTGATGAAAACTTGCATCTTGTGTGATCTTGACTATTGGATCCCCTTCGATCGATGCTAAGAAGGTGTGAGATCCTTTGGGAGTTGATCCAAGCTCAAGTAACCTCAGATCAAGTGAGCAATGGTGGACAGACTCCATTCTCCCTCACTCGTGTGACGTTAGATCAAACACCGTCTGTTCTGCATTATCAGAACAGTCGATTGTGATTAAATCCACTAGATCGATCTAATTTAATCCTATTAAGCTGTGGGATTAATCATAGCCATCCAATCTTAGATCGGATGAAGGACAAAAAATGCGTCCGCCACCGCCACGTAAGCACTGAGTCGGATAAGTTTTAAGTATCCAATCTCGTGGCACCACGTGGAAAGCACACCGTGTCAGTGCACCACATGGCGGTAATAGGATTAGGCTTTAATTAGTTTTAATGGAATGGATGAACTTTTAAAATCATAAAATTCATTGAGAATAAAAAATACAAATAAATTCACATTTTAAAGGTATGAAGAGAAATATTTAAAATGATCTTAACTTATTTTGAATAGTAATTAAGGTTTAATTAAGGTTTAATTATTCGATTAATTAATTACTTGAGCAATTAATCCCAAATTTTATGGGTTAATTTAATGGGATGACCTCGCCTCCCATGATTTTCTTGGGATTTATTGCTCACTTAATTAAGAAAATTCACTAATTAAACCTTAACTACTATTTTAATTTAATTAATGATTTATTAACCCATGAATAGTAATAAATTAGTTAATTAAATTTATTAATCAATGTTCAACAGTAAGTGAACCCCTTTCCCTAAGTTCATTTAACCCTTTTAAAATGAAATTAATTAAGATTTAACCAATTAATTAAATCACTTAATCAAATTGAAATTATAATCACATCATACATTAATTATTTAAATCATGGGGTAGATCTTTAGGTGTTTAATAACCTAAAAGAGTTTAATAAATTATGGTTAGTCCACATGTGTGGAAAACCATAAGAGTAATTAAGTCCCTTAATCTAATTAACTATTATGAGCCAATAGATACTTTTATTTCCTAGGATCATTCCAAGTTTATTTTCCATGCATATCATGTTGGCTCACATTATTTAGTTAATTACTTTATGGTGACATAGGTAAGGATAATTAATTCATCTAATTAAGGGTTCAACTTAATTAACCCATAAAATCAACTTAATTACATTTCCTTAAATTAGATCAAATCACTAATGTGGGAAAGGGTTTGACATAAGAAGTGATGATTTCTCTTTTCCTCTTTAAATCAAATTAAATCAAAAACTTAATTAGAAAAAATGCTTTGGTTTGCTTCAAATAATTTTATTTGATTTGATTATCCTTAAGAACTAGTTTGGTTGAAAGAATCACATGCTTATATTTGATTGTTCTCTTTCCAATCATGTTAAATTTGGTATATCATTTGAATTCAGGCATCCATCTTTTCAAAATCATGTAAAATAAAATTGATTTCCTTTATGTAAGCTTGCATGTGTTGATTTAATTTAATATATGTGTATTATTATCACTATTAAATCCAAATGTATTTTTCAAAAGCTTATAAATGAATAATAATATGTGTTATGATGCTAGTTATAAATAAATAAGAAATGCATGTGCTTATAGCTTAAGTGTATGAATGTTGAGTTCTCTTTCCTCTATTCATTTGTTGATTTATATAAGATTGAATGGTAATGTGTATATAGTCTGGACATCCCGGAAACACAAGGCTTTAGCTAGCCCAAAGGAGGTCATTTGATTACCTCACATCCCTCATTTGTTACTTGGTTGATGAAATAAAAAACAAGAAATGCTCAATCTAAATTTGTTCATTGTTAAAAAAAAATCTTAAACATAAACCGAAAAAAATTAAATATAAACCTAATCCTAAACCTCAAAATAAAAAAATAAAACCTAAACCTAAAAAATAAAATAAAAATAAAACTAAACTAAAAAATAAACATAAACATAAACCTAAACCTAAACCAGAAAAATAAATTAAAATAAAAAACCAAAATTAATCTAAATAGACCTAAAATAAATAAACTAAACTAAATAAAAATATAGAATAAACCTAAATGAAAATAAAAAATAAAATAAACTAAAATAAATAAAAAATAAACTAAATAAACTTACACCTACTAGTTTACTTAATTTTTTTTTAGAAAAAAACCCTAAACCATAAAACTTAAACCCTAAATCCCAAACCCCAAACCCAAACCTAAACCAAGAACTAAACCCTAAACCCTAACCCTACAACCCTAAACCCTAAATTAACCCTAAACCCTAAACCCTAAACCCTAAACCCTAAACCCCGATCCCTAAACTCTAAAAACCCTTAACCCTAAAGGTTAAACATTAAACCCTAAACCTTAAACCCTAAACTCTAACCTAAATCCTAAATGTTAAAACCCTAAACCTTAAACCCTAAAACCATAAACCTTAAACCCTGAGCCCTAAATCCTATACCCTAAAAACTAAAAAAACCTAAACCTAAACTAAATTGAACCTAAAAGTAAAATAAATAAACTGAACCCAAATAAAAATAAAAAATAAAAAAATAAAACCTAAACTAAAATATAAACCTAAACTTAAAAGAAAATAAAACTAAAATAAAATAATTAACCTAAACTAAGCTAAAAATAAAATAAACCTAAGAATAAAATACCTAAATAAAATAAATACTAAATGTAAAATAAAAAAAAAATAAAACAAAATGAAATAAACCTAAACCTAAAAAATAAACCTTAAAATAAAACCTAAAAATAAATAAAAAATAAAATGAAAACCCTAAAATAAAAAAAAACCTAAAATAAAAATAAAATAAATAAAATAAAATAAAACTAAACCTAAACATAAAAAAACTAAACTAAAATAAGTAAAACCTAAACCTAAACATATACCTAAACCTAAACTAAATAAAATAAAATAAATTAAAAATAAACCTAAACTAAAAAAATAAAACCTAAAATAAAAACCTAAAATCTAAACATAAAAAAATAAAATAAAAAACTAAACTTAATCTTAAAAATAAAAAATAAGACCTAAACCTAAAAAATAAAATATAATATAACTCAACTAAAGAATAAACAACCTAAACATAAACCTAAACCTAAAACGTAAACTCAAATTAAAAGCCTAAACTAAAATAAATACACCTAAATAAATAAACTAAAGTAAACAAAAATAAATAATAAACCTAAATAAAAATAAAAAATAAAGTAAACTAAAATAAATAAAAAATAAACTAAATATAGTAAAAAAACCTGAACATACTATTTTACTTAATTTATAAAAAAAAACCTTAAACCCTAAATCCTAAACCCTAAACCCTAAACCATAAACCTTAAACCCTAAACCTTAAACCTACAACCCAAAACCCAAAACCTATACCCTATATGCTAAAAAACCATAAACCCTAAAACATAAACCCTAAAATCTTAAACCCTAAACCCTAAACCTAAACTCTAAACCCTAAACCACACCTAAACCTAAAGTAACTAAATAAATTAAAAAATAAACCTAAACCCTAAAACCTAACAAAGTTAAACCTAAACCTAAACCCTAAGAATGAGAAGGACCTTCACAACAAGAACATCACCGTCAACCAGGCTCAGTTTAGATCGGGTGGTGGAAGCAAAGGAAGAGGTAGTGGTTATCATAGTGGTCATGGGGGAGGTGGTGGATATGGATGCGGTGGTCAGAGCAGTGGTGGTTATAGAGGCTAGAAGAGTGACAGAGGTTACAACTATGGTGGTGGTGAAGGGAGAGAGTAGGGATATGATGGTGGATTCCACTAGTCGAGAGGTTAGGGTGGTTCTGAAGGGAGCTGGAGAAACTGATGAACTACAAATTTGATTTGTTGCTTATGGAATTGTGTCTTTATAGTAGAGATGGTTCTAGTTATCTAGGGTTTTTGATTTGTTCTATACATGCTCATTTTTTATCTATGTCCTCACTTATGTCTTAGAAAACTTGGTGTGTTACTTGGTTGATGAAATCAAAATGAAGAAATATTGAATATGAATTTGTTCCCTGTTAATAAAAAAACCAAAAACCTTAAACCTTAAACTAAAACTTGAACCCTAAACCTAAAACTTAAACCTAAACCCTAAACCTTAAACCCTAAAACCTTAACCCTAAAAAACCATAAACCCTAAACCTTAAACCCTAAACCCTAAAACCCTCAACCTTAAACCTTAAACCCTAAACCCTAAAACCTAAACCCTAAACCCTAAATCCTAAACCCTAAACCCTAAACCCAAAACCACAAACTCTAAACCTTAGCCCCTAAATAAACCCTAAACCCTTAAAAGCTAAAAGCCAAAACCTAAACTAAATAAAACCTAAAAATAAAATAAATAAATAACCAAAAATAAAATAAAATAAAAAATAAAATAAAATAAAAACATAAACAAAAACCTAAACCTTAAAAACTAAACTAAATTAAATTAAAAACCTAAAATTAATAAACTGAACTAAATTAAATTAAAAAATAAACCTAAATAAAAATAAAAAATAAAGTAAACTAAAATAAATAAAATATAAACTAAATATACTAATTAAACCTTAACCAACCTCTTTACTTAGTTAAAAAAAACCTTAAACCCTAAACCCTAAAACCTAAAAAATTGTAAACCCTAAACCCTAAAACCTAAAAAACCCTAAGCCCTAAATCCTAAACCCTAAAAGCATAAACCCTAAAACCCTAAACCCTAAATCCTAAACCCTAAATCTAAACCATAAAACCTAATAATCTAAAACCTAAACCTAATCCCTGAGATAGGCAGAACCTTGATGACAAGAACATCACCGTCAACAAGGCTCTAGATCAAGTGGTGAGAGAAGGCGAGTGGTTATCACAAAGGTGGTGGGGATTTGGAGGTGCTAGTGGATATGGAGGTGGTGGTGAGCATAGCGGTGGTGGTGGGGAGGAGCGATGGAGGATACAATCATGGTGGTGGCAAAGAGAGATATTGGGGATATGATGGTGGATCTCACTACTCGAGAGGCTAGGGTGGTCTTGATGGGAAATGGAGAAACTGAAGAACGGATCACCGCTTATGGAACTGTGTCTTTATAAGAGATGATTCTAGTTATCTGGATTTTGATTTGCTCATGCATGCTCATTTTTATCTATGTCACTTATGTCTTATAAAATTGATGTGTTACTTGGTTGATGAAATAGAAGAAATATGAATATGAATTTATTCTTTGTTAAAAAAAAACCAAATCCCTAAACCATAAACTAAAACCTAAACCCTAAACTATAAAAAACCTAAACCTAAAATAAAAATAACATAAAACTACACCTACACTAAAATAAACTAAACTAAAATAAATAAAACCTAAACCTAAACATAAAATAAACTAAATCTAAACCTAAACCTAAACTAAATAAAATTAAATAAACTAAAACTAAACCTAAACGTAAAATAAAAAATAAAACCTAAAATAAAAACCTAAAAACTAAACCTAAAAAATTAAAATAAAAACCTAAACCTAAAGCTAAAAATAAAAAATAAAAATCAAAACCTCATAAATAAAGTAAAAATTAAAAAAAACTAAAAACTAAATATAAACCTAAACCTAAACAAAATAGACTAAAATAAAAAACCTAAACTAAAATAAATAAACCTAAAATAAATAAACTAAACTAAATAAAAAAAAATAAAAAAACTAAAATAAATAAAAAATAATATATAAACGAACATCGTTTACTTAACCTAACCCTAAACCTATATCTTAAACCCTAAACCCTAAACCCTAAATCCTAAACCCTAAAACCTAAACCCTAAACCTACAACCCAGAACCTACAACCCTAAATCATAATCCCTAAACCATAAATCCTAAACCCTAAACCCTGACCCTAACCCTAAATCTTAAACTATTAACCTAAAAGCTAAACCCTAAAGCCAAAACCCTAAATTCTAAACTAACCCTAAACCCTAAACCTTAAAGCTTAAACCCTAAACCCTAAACCCTAAACCCTAAATAAACTTAAACCCTGAAGCTTAAACCCAAATCAAAACCTAAACCCTAAACCTAAACCTAAAACCCCAAACCTAAACCCTAAATACTAAACCTAAACCCTAAACCCTACACCCTAAACCCTAACCCTAAACTTAAACCCTAAACCCTAAAACCCTAAATCCTAAAAACTTAAACCCCAAGCCCTAAACCCTAAACCATAAACCCTAAACCCTAACCCTAAACCCAAAACCCTGTATACCCTAAACCCTTGACCTAAATCTAATGCAACTAAATAAATTTAAAATAAACCTAAACCCTAAGAATTGGTAGAACCATCATGCTGGAAATAATCTAGATATGGCGGTGGAGGCAAAGGCAGAGGTGGTAGTTATCATAGTAGTTATGGGGGATTTGAGGTGCTGGTGGATATGGTGGTGGTGTTCAGAGTAGTGGTGGTCATGGAAGCGGAGGAGCGATGGAAGATACAATCATTGTGGTGGCGGAGGGAGAGATCTGGGATATGATGGTGGATCCCGCTACTCGAGAGTCCAAGGTGATCTTGATGGGAACTAGAGAAATAGAAGAATGGTCAATTTGATCTAATGCTTATACAGCTGTGTCTTTACAGTAGAAACTATTCTAGTTATCTAAGGTTTTTGATTTGCTTTATGTGTGCTCATTTTGATCTATGTCATTACTTCTGTCTTAAAAAACTTAGTGTGTTACTTGGTTGATGAAATTAAAAAGAAGAAATGTTGAATCTAAATTTATTCTCTATTTGAAAAATGAAAAACCAAAATCCCAAAACCCTAACCAAAAACCTAGACCCCAAACTAAAATAAAAACCTAAACCTAAGCCTAAACTAAATAAAATAAAATAAACTAAAAATAAACCTAAACCTAAATTAAAAAATAAAACATAAAAATAAACCTAAAATAAAAACCTTAAACCTAAACCTAAAAATAAAATAAAAACCAAAACCTAAACCTAAAAATAAAAATAAAAAATAAAACCTAAACCTAAAAAATAAAATAAAAATAAAATAAAAATAAAAGATAAACTTAAACCTAAACTTAAACAAAAAAATAAATTAAAATAAAACTAAACTAAAATAAATTAACTAAACTAAGTAAAATAAAAATAACCTAAATAAAAAATAAAATAAAAACTAAAATAAAGAAAAAATATACTAAATAAACTTAAACCTCTGGTTTACTTAATTTAAAATATCCTAAACCCTAAACCCTAAGCTTAAACCATCAACCAAAACCTACCCTAAATCCTAAACCCTAAACCATCAACCCTAAAACTTACCCTCAACCCTAAACCCTAAAACCTAAATAAAATAAAACCCAAACCCTAAAACTAACCATAAACCCTAAACCCTAAACCCTAAATGCAAAATCCAAAATCAAACCCTAAACCCTAAACCATAAAAAACCCTGAACCTTAGACCGTAAACCCTACATAAAAAAATAACAAAATAGAAAAAACCTTAACCCTATACCCTAAAATAAACACTAAACCTTAAACCTAAACTTACAACCCTAAACCCTAAACCTTAAACCCTAGAACCCTAAACAATAAACCCTAAACACTAAACCCTAAACCCTAAACCATAAAACCCTAAACCCTAAACCTTAAACCTTAAACCCTAAACCCTAAACCAAAACCCTAAACCACCAAGGCTCTCCTCTCGGCATTTTGTGGTGATTTTATGTTCCCATACTCTCTGGTTTGATTTGCCACCCGATCTGAGCTATTTTATTATTTATTTTGCGCTGGTTGCTTATGTGATTCTCACTGGATCGTTCAATGGAGGAGGCATCACTCTCCGTGCAATCAAACTCGTCACTCCTGGATGCGCTGACTTTAACCTCCGACCCTAAAGATACTCTAGATCCGATTGCAACCATTAATGCGCCTGCTGTCAAGTCCTTTAAGGATGCTCTTTCTAGTAAGATCCCTAGCTCTAATGCCTCGGTTAACTTAATTTCAACATCTTTCCATGGATTGTCGCCATGTGTCTCGGGATGTGGAGAAATTAGCTAAGCCTTTTGAGTTCTCTTTGGTTGGTAAATTCTCTTTACTTGCCCTACTCTAGATAATATCGATCTTTCTTCCATAGCTTAAAGCTTTGGAGTCTTCACTATTGGGCAGATTGATCCTCGACATATCCTCATTCAATTATCAAATGATTTAGATTATTCTCGTGTCTTTGCTCGCTCCTATTTTGTGTATAATTTTCAAATGCGGCTCTTGAAATGGTCACCCCTTTTTGATGTCAAAGATGAATCCCCTATTGTTCCTTTATAGCTTGCTTTCCCCAACATGAGAATTCACTATGTTACTCACCAAGTTTTGTTTGCGGTTGGGGCTCTATTTGGTAGACCCCTTCAAATTGATCAAGCCACCTTGCCAGATCTCACCATCTGTGCATGCATCTTGGTTGAGATCGACATTACCAAAAAATACCCCAAAGAAGTTTGGATTGGTTCAAAAAATTTGGATATAATCAGAAAGTTGAATTTGAAAATTTCCCTGTCTTTTGCTCTCATTGTAAGATCCATGGCCATGATCACACTGAATGCTTTGTGTTACACCCTAACCTTAAAAAGAATATATCACAGGACACTAATACCTCTCTTGGAATTGGGAAAACCAATAAGTTAGCTTATGTGCCTAAAGCCACTCATAATGGAATTCATCCTCCTACACCTACCCCTTTATTACCTACTGATTTGTCTAATGAAAAACATTCTGAGCTTGGTATAAATACTACTATTGAGGTGTGTGCCGAAACTAATGATAACTTACCTAGCACTACTCCTACTTGCAATAATTTGGCTTCTCATGACAAACCTTTGCTTCATTTGAATCTTAATGAAAATCTGAATGGAAATCCTATATTGGCTCAAAATAATGTTGATCCTTTGGTGCTAGACCAAAATCTAAATATGCATCATGGCAATGAAAATGTTATTTGTACTATTAATGGTGCAAGAACCTCCCCTTCTACTTCTCTGAGTGATACTGTGCTATCCAAATTTCTTATTCTAACTCGATATCAAGAAGGAGAAATCACCACTACTAAAACATTGATTGATATCGCTCTATTCCGGATACCAAAACCAATCCCTTCGATGGAGATACTTTGGATTCTGAGACCTTTCCAAACTTATTAAAAAAAATCTTATAAAGCCAAAATGACTAATAATAACTTCACTAGAACCACACATTCTTCTCTTACACCTCACAAATAATTATGTCTTCCTCTTCCTTTTTTTCATTTTCACTTTTATCTTTTATTTTTGGTTTTTATATTATGATAAATTTTCTTATTTGGAATATCCGGTTGTGGGACCTCTCAACCATGTTTGAAATTATCTGCTCATAACATCAAACTTCTTGTTATTATTGAGCCTTTCATTAACTCTTCCAAGATTGTCCATGTTGCTAGATCGCTGATTTCAAAATTTCTTCTTCAACCTTAATAATAAAATTTGGTGTTTTGGAATAATTCCATCCATCATTAATGATCTTGATCAATTGGTTAATGTCAAAATCTCTTTAGGTGAGTTTTTGGCTTTTGGTTCCCTCATCAATGCTTCTTGTAATAGAGCTGGTAGGAACATCCTTTGGAATCACTTAAGAACCTTCACCTCCTCAGTTAACCTTCCCTGGTTGGTTGGGGGTGATTTCAACACTATCATTGCTTCTTCGAAAATGAGGGGAGGATGTTCTCCTAACCTCCATTGCATGGAAGACTTCTCTAATATGATCCTAGATTACAATCTGATTGACATTGGTTTTTCAGGGTCTGATTACACGTGGCAAAACACTAGACTTTGGTAGCATCTTGACAGGATCCTCTTTAATTCTCTTTGGATCAATCAATGGCCTTTTACTTCTGTTGAGCATTTGAGCAGAACTTTGTCTGATCATGCTCCTCTTTTGATCTCTATCAAAACTCCCCCTCTTAACCCTTCTACTCCCTTTTAGATTCCAAAATATGTGGACCCAACATGGTGATTTCACTAATGTTGTTTTCACTAATTGGATGGCTCATTCACCCCAATAATTCCATTAAAGGCATGATTCGGCTTTGGCTTAAGCTCAAGAGGCTTAAACAAAACCTCAATTGGTGGAACAAGCATATTTTTAAAATCTTTTACCAATCTTAAAGCTATGGAACAAGTGGTTTGTTCTCTTGAAGAGGCTGTCTTAACTGATCCCAGTAAGCTTGATGAGTTGAGCATTGCCAAAGATAGTTTGATTAATTAAAATATGGAAAACCTATTGGCATCAAAAAAGGCTAGCAAACATATTGCGATGGCGAAACACACTTCCATGCTATTTGCAATAAACAGAAAGCTTTAAACTTGATTAAAAAATTTAATAACTCTAATGATGGTTGGATAACTGATAACAATGAAATTAAGGAATCTGCCATACATCACTTTCAAAATTTATTAAATTCTAATCCTTTGTTAGACACACCCTCCAACACTCATCTAATCCCTTCTTTGATTAGCAATGAGGATAACCATTTTCTCACTATGCGTCCCTCAGAAGCGGAGATTAGTAGTACTCTTAATAACATGAATCATTATTGTGTACGATGGTTTTACGACTCATTCTTTCAGCATTGTTGGCCTTTTATTAAATCTGATCTTGTTAATGATGTTATTGATTTCTTTGATGGAAGCTCTATTCCCAGATATTTTTCAAGTACTTCTATTATCCTTATTCCCAAAACCATCAATCCTGAATCTTGGGGCAATTTTAGACCTATTAGTCTTTGAACCTTTTTCCAAAAACTCATTGCTAAATTAATTAATAATAGAATTAGCCCCCTGCTCCATAAAATTATCTCCCCTAATGAAACTAGTTTCGTTAAAAATAGAGCCATATATCGATAATATTCTACTTCTAGTTCATGACATTGATGTTTCTTCTAGGAGGTAATATGCTTTTCAAACTGGACATCTCTAAAGCCTTTGACAACCTCTCGTGGGATTTCCTCTTTCAAATCTTACATTTGTTTGGTTTCTCTGATAATTTTATCTGGCTTATAAAAAGTTATATCACTAACGTCTAGTTTTCTGTTATCTTAAATGGTGAATCCCTTGGTTTCTTTTCTTCGAGCCATGGTTTGTGTCAAGGTGACCCTCTTTCTCCTTCTCTTTTTATCATTGCTGTTGAATATCTTTCGAGGAGCCTCAATGATCTTTTCATTAAAAAACCTAACATGGCTTTTAAAACTCATGGTGGTTTCCCTATTTCTCATCTTAGCTTTCTGATTTTATAATCTTACAATGCCTCTCTTCAACATGTTAAAACTATTAAGAATCTCTTAAATGATTTTGGCAAAGTTAGTGGTCTCTTCCTTAATGAAAGAAAATGTTGTTTTATTCCTTCAGCTAAGATTCCCACCAATAGACTAAATCAAATCTCTAGAATTACTAATTTTAAGCAAAGTCAATTTCCCATTACTTATCTCGGGGCTCCGCTTTTTAAAGGCCAGAAAAGATCTCATCTTTTTGATGACCTTATTCAAAAAATTTCTAATAAAATCTCAGTTTGGGAATTTCATTTACTATCTTTTGGTGATAAACCTTGATTAAGAGCACTCTTAATTCCATGCCTTTATATCTCATCCAAACCATTGTCGACCATTTCTAGCATCAATTGAGCGTCTCTAAATAAATTTTTGGGGCTCCAATACCTCTTCTAAAAAAATGCTTGGACCTCTTGGTTTAAAAGTTGTGGCTCTTTTGATGAAGGTGGTCTTGGTAGTAAATCCATAATAGAAGCTATCAATGCCTTTTCCTATAAACTCTGGTGGAATTTTAGGAGTAATCAAAGTCTTTGGGCTAATTTCATGACTGCTAAATATTGCCAGGGTAAGCACCCCCTCATTTGTCCCTTTAAGCTGGGTGACTCTCCTGTGTGGAAAAGACTTTGTTCTGTCAAATGGGATGCAAAATCATTAATTTTTTGGGGCATTAACTCGGCGACTCTTTCTTTTGGCAAGAGTGGATGTGGATCCATAGATGACTTACTCTCCACCCCATTCCATTACGCTATTAGAGTAAACTCTTTCGGCATAACAATAAGTGGAACAATAGTAAGCTTGTTGATTTTATCCTTTTACTTTCTTGAATATGGTTCTACTATTCCTATCTCACAATCAAGATCAAATTCTCTTTAAGCTCTCTCATAATGGTGACTTCAACCTCAAAAATGTGTGGCTCCACATTAAAGATACTCATGATTCCTCCTATGTATTCTCCAAACTTTGGAAAAACACTATCCCTACTTCTTATTATGTTCTTACTTGGCATTATTAAAATTTTATCCTGTTGATTCCTTGTTGTGGGGTAAAGGGTTCCATTTACCCTCTAAATGTCAATGTTGTTTCCATATTGAGAATGTTAATCATGTTTTTTGTTAATGGGGTCATTGCTTCTAAACTTTGGATTTGGTATGATGATCTTTTTTCTTGTCAATTTTAATGGCTCTCTTACTTTATATCAACTTCTTGAAATCTATTTTGATAATACTATTAAAGGTCACATTAAAGTTATCATTGCTCTCACTCTTATCTGGTTCATATGGATGGACCATAATGATGCAAAACACCGTGGGATCCCTATGAACTACGTGAGGATTATTGCTAGAACTAAAAACAAAATTTGTGACTTGTTTAAAGCTAATCTCATTCATTATGGACAATTCAAAGGCTGTAAATTTGTGGCCAATAAACTAGGCATTAACACGATCAACCTTCGTCGAAATGACAAGATTGTCTATTGGAAGAACCTCTTGACCATATTATTAAAATCAATAATCTCTCACAATGGCTCACGGTTGTGGTGGCATTTTCAGAACTCTAAGGGTCTAGTACTATGTGCTTTTGCTTATCCCCTTATTTCTACCGTCCCATTTTCTAAGCTTATGGCGGTCTTCAAAGCTCTTGAGTTTGCATCCAAAATGGGCTCAATATTTGGATTGAGGTGGATGCTATTTTCGATTGACCTTTTACTTCAACTAAGATGAGCGACGAATTGTACTACCTCCTCAAGCAAACTAGAGCTCTTCTTTCCCAAGAATTTTAACATCACTCATGTTTCTTGTGAAAGAAATGCTTGTCTTTGCCAATCGGGTGCTAGATCCGATGGTATCATCTTCTTTGATCAACTCACCTTACCCAAACACTTGTGGTGGTTAACTTGGATAATTGGTTTCCTTATCTCGAACTTAATCGCCCATTCATCTTCTATCTGCTTCTTTATTTTTTGGCTTTTGTTCCTTTTTGTGCCTTTTGTGGATGCTTCACATGGATACTACTTGTTATCTTGATCATTGTGTCATGATTTGGTGTTTTAATAGCTTCTCCTTCATTTGGAGGCTCACTTTTGGCATTTACAACGATAAAGGGTCTGCGCTATGTGCATCTTGATACTACGCATTGGAATTATGTTGAGCTATGTGTCATTCTATTTGTTTTATACCACCAATCCTATTTGGTATTTTAATCTCATTACTGGTTGCATTCCTAATCCTAGGGGGCTTAAACATTACTGGGTGGAGATATTTATTTTGATGGGTTTAGCTACTGCCATTAATTTTTACCTTCTTTGTTTCAAAGATATTCTTGCTTGGAGCATCTTAGTTATCTATGTTGTTTCTATGCATTGTAGTATTGTTCACTATCTTGCAATATTTATTTTGATGATTTACTATTAGGTTGTTGGATTTTAACTGATAATGACTGCTAGCTAGTTTTTGACATGTTGCTTGTCTCCCCTATTAGATCTTGGGCTGCCGCTGATATTCTCTTTGACTCTAGCTTGGAGCTGACGTTTTTCTTTTATTTCGGGGAGTTATCTCGTATTTTATTTTTCTGCATGAAGAGGCTTTTTGGCCTTTTTGTTGATCTTTATCTTCTTGGCTGTTGTCTATACTGGAATCTGGACCCCATTCAACATGTTTTTTTTGGAATCCATTTTCAGATTCAGCAGGGTCCCTTTGGTGAGATCTTGTTGTGGGGGGCTTTCTTCCTTTCTTCCACCTGCCATGGTTATTTTTTACAGGTTTCCTTACAGGCTGCTGCTGACCTCCTTACCCCTAATGGCAGACTTATTATTGTGTAGAACTTTGATATTACTTCTTGGTTATCTTTTTATGCTTCTTCTACTTGCACTGTTTATTTTTTTGACCTGGTTGGAGTTTCTTCAGATTATTTCTGGCTATTTTATTCAATCCTTTCTGCGGGATGTTTTAGAGATTGGGTCTTTGGTCAAGCACTATGCTCTTGTCTGAAGATTATTTGTTTTTTGTTGGCTGTCTTCTCTTGCTCCCTGCGGGAATGGGTTTTCATGTTGGCCTCTCTTTTGGGTTTTTATCGTGTTTACCCTCTTTTCTTTATTTTTCTTTTCTACCTCTCATCAGGATCTTGTTGGTCTTCCCTACAGTTGTTTTCCCTCTTTATGCTATGATGGGATCATGCAAATCTTGAAGAGCATTCTTCTTTTCTATTTGAAATTAATCAATGGTTTATCTTATATGCATAATTGGGTTATTGGCCAACCTACTGGTTATTATTGGCAGAATTGGATTAATGTGACTAAGCAACCTGCTACTAAACTATTTGCTCTGAATTTCTCTTACTAGATTGGCTTGTGGTGGGGAGCTGTTCATTACCTATCCCTTCCTATTTGCCAATTTCTACTCATTCTACTACTATCTTGTAAACGGTTGGGGTTTCTTTGACTTTCTTGCTACATCTTAATTATTCTGTTGGTATTGCCTTTGGTTGTTGTGGAGATTACTCTACTTCTTGTCTCTGGGGTTTTGGTTTATTTTGTTCAACAAGTCTCTATTGAAGTTCTTGATTGCTTGGTGGATTTTGCTTTGAACCCCCTTATTGGTTTTTATATGCATATCATCTGAATTCATTGGTTTACCTTATCTACTGTTGTTTTCTCCATCTTATTTTAGTTAAAATTGTAACTATTGCCTGTTTATCGGATGGGTGGCTTTATGGGCTATGGTTTTGTTGTCTTGGTTGTTTCTTGTCTTGGAGATTTCTTGTCTTGGTTTTCGGGACTCTATGTTGGCTCCATCTTTGTTGGTTGTAGGACTTGAGTCCTATGTTCAAACTATTTCATTGCTATTTTGATGGTTTTTGGTGATGCGGGTTCTTTCCTGTTACCTATTTTTATGATCTAACTATTTGGTTGTTAACTATTATAATGTCTACTCTGATTGAGAGGTTTTATGGCCAACTTGTTGTCCCTTCCTGTCTTGGATGTTACTATTTTGGCTAGTTTTTTTCTTGGCTATCTGCTGTCTTACATTTTATGGATTCTAATGTTGATACTCATTTGAATCCACTTGTTGATTTTACTTCTGGTGGGTTCCAATGTTGTATTACTTTCTTTTGGGTTGGCTTTCGAATGTGCTATTGTTCATCTCCGATTATTGATCTACATTACCTGTTGTTGCCTCTATCCCCATCTCGGTTCAGTTAGGTTTGTACAATTGTATGCGCTGTCTATTCTGAATGGGTGGTATTCTGGACATTTGCTGCCTTTTGTTGTCTTGATCTCTTGGTTGTTTGTTGATCTGGATTATCTGATTCTTAGTCCTGAATGCTGCTATTGGAGCTGTAACTCTAACTGTCTTTACTTGGTGCTATTTTTGGTAGGTTGTAGTCTATTTCCTGTGTTGGCCTATGCTGTCTTCCTTTACAATTGCTTTTTCCAAATTACTAATATGGATATTAACAAGGGGTTGTTTCCTGGCCTGAAAGATTCATATATATGTCATATGTTTGGGATGGTGTTAATTATAGGCTCATTGACTTGATTAGCGAGATTTCAAGTTGTCTCCTCGCTTTTTCTTGTGGAGGGATTATATCTTGGCCTTTTTCTTTTCTTGGATATGCCTTTTCATGAGGTTAGCAAAGATGGCTCATTCTCTTATGTTTATGTATTCTCATGTCAGGGTGACTATATTGACGATATTTTTCTTGAATGGGACACCTTATCCTTCACCTCTTTGCAATTTCCTCTCTATATTAGATATGGTTTTGTTTAGGTTTGCAGGTAATAAAGCTCACAAGACTATCAACAACTGGGTGTTATCTCCTCACAGGTTTGTTGGCTATGATGGCTATGATGTTGGTGTGACTGAACCTGAGCCTTCTCCATCACAATTCCTTACTATCATTCTCAGATTATGCTGTTTTCATTTATCCTTTTGTCTATATTACCTTAATTGTTCTAATCTCTTTCCTATTATAATTTTGCAGGTGATTCTCTCTTGTCCTCTTATAGGTTTGCTCCATATTATCATGCATTCTCACATCCTCCAGCATTGGCCCTAATCTTTCATTGGCTTATTATGTTAATCAACTTGTATCTTTTGATTGCTTTAATGTCTTGCTTTTGGATGTACTTAGATAGGGGATTTACTCCTTAGGCTGATTGTAGCTCTTTGAGCAGTAGTTATGGAGTTTATCCCCTTTAAGGACCTTGTAATCCTCTTTTTGTGGCAATAAAATACCCCTACATGGGGTTTCCTTAAAAAAAAAAAAAAACCCTAAACCCTTAACCCTAAACTCTAAACCCCAAACCCTAGACCCTAAACCATAGACCCTAAACCCTAAAAACCTAAAAACCTAAACCTAAACTAAATGAAACATAAAAAATAATAAATAAATAAACTTAAACCTAAATAAAATAACAAAATTAAAAAAAATAAAAACCTAAAATAAAACTTAAACCTAAACCTACACCTAAACCCATACCTATAAATAAAATAAAATAAAAAATAAAAACTAAACTAAACTAAAAAATAATATAAAGCTAAAAGTAAATAAAATAAATAAAATAAAACCTAAACATAAAATAAAAATAAAGTAAGCCTAAAATAAAATAAAATAAAAACTAAATAAACACCTAAAAAGAAAATAAACCTAAAAATAAATAAAAAATAAAAACTAAACCCTAAACTAAAAAAAACCAAAACCTAGACAAAAATAAACTAAACTAAAATAAATAAAACCAAAACCTAATCCTAAAATAAACTAAACCAAAATCGAAACCTAAACTAAATAAAATAAAATAAACTAAAAATAAAGCAAAACTAAAAAGTAAAACCTAACGATAAAACTAAATAAAAACCTAAAACCCGAACTTAAGAAAATAACATAAAAACCTAAACCTAAACCTTAAAATAAAAAAAATAAAACCTAAACCTAGAAAATAAAATAAAAATAAAACTCAACTAAAAAATAAACCTTAACCTAAATCTAAACCTAAAAACTAAACTAAAAGAGGAAAACTTAGATTAAAATAAATAAACCTAAACTAAATAAAGTAGACTAAATAAAAATAAAAAATAAACCTAAAGAAGTAACAAATAAAATAAATTAAAAAAATGAACTATTTAAACTAAATAAACCTAAACCTACTAGTTTACTTAATTTAAAAAAAATCCATAAACCCTAAATCCTAAACCTTCAACACTAAACCCTAAACATTAAACCCTAAAAGAAAAAACCCTAAAAGCCTAAAACCTAAACCCTAAACCCTTAACCTTAAACCTTAAACTCTAACCCTAATCCTTAAACCCTAAACCCCAAACCCTAAACCTAAACTTAAAGTAACTAAATAAATTAAAAAAATAAACTTAAACCCTAAAACCTAATAAACCTAAACCTAAATCAAAACCCTAAGAATGGGCAAAACCTTGATGGCAGGAACATCACCGTCAACTAGTCTTAGTGTAGCTCTAGCGGTGGAGGCGAAGGCAGAGGCGGCAATTATCACAGTGGTGTTGGGGGATCTGGAGGTTGGTGGATATGGAAGTGCTGGTTGGAGCAGTGGTGGTTATTAATGTAGGAAGAGTGATGAAGTTTACATCCGTGGTGGTTGTGGAGGGACAGATCAGTGATATGATGGTGGATCCCACTACTTGAGAGGCCGAGGTGGTTCTGATGGGAACAAGACAAACTGAAGAACGGTCGATCTGATCAGCTGCTTATGGAACTATGTCTTTACTAGATGATTTTAGCTATCTAGGGTTCTTGATTTGCTAAATGCACATTTTTTATTTTTATGTCTCAGTGTTAGAAAACTTGGTGTGTTATTTGGTTGATGAAATAGAAAAGAAGAAATGTTGAATATAAATTTTTTCTCTGTAAAAAAAAACAAAAGACCCTAAACCTAAAACATAAACCCTAAATTGTAAACCCTAAAATCCCTAAACCCTAAACCTTAAACCTTAAATCCTAAAACTGAAACCCTAAACCCTAAACCCTAAACCCTAAACCCCAAACCCTAAACCCCAAACCCTAAACTAACCCTAAACCCTGAGAAGCTAAAAACCAAAATATAAACTAAATAAATCCTAAAAATAAAATAAATAAAAAAACCTAAACCAAATTAAAATAAAAAATAAAATTAAACAAAAACCTAAGCCTAAACCAAAGCATAAATAAATAAAAATAAAAGTAAAACTAAACAAAAATAAAATAAATAAAACCTAAACTAAATTAAAAATAAAAAACTTAAATAAAATAAAACTAAACTTATATAAAAAATAAAAAATTAAATAAAATAAAATTAAATAACTAAATCTTAAAATAAAAAAAGTAAACCTAAAATTAAATAAAAATAAAACATAAAACTAAACTAAAAAAAACCTAAAATAAAATAAAATAAAACCTAAAAATAAACTAAAATAAATAAACCTAAACATAAACCTAAACTTAACTAAACCTAAACCTAATCTTAAACTAAATTTAGCAAATAAAAGTAAAAATAAACATAAACCTAAACTAAAAAATAAAACCTAAAAATAAACCTAAAATAAAAACCTAAAATCTAATCCTAAGAAAATAAAATATAAGCCTAAACTTAAACGTAAAAATAAAAATAAAATTTTTTAAATAAAATAAAAAAATAAAACTCAACTAAAAAACTAAAAAGAAACCTAAACCTAAATAATAAACTAAATTCAAAACCTAAACTAAATTAAATAAACCTAAAATAAATAAACTAAGCCAAATAAAAATAAACCTAAACCTAAATAAAAATTAAAATTAAAATAAACTAAAATAAATAATAAATAAACTAAGTAAACTAAATAAACCTATGCATACTAGTTTACTTATTTCAAAAAAAACTAAAATAAAAAATAAAAATAAAACCTTAACCCTAAATCCTAAACTTAGAACCCTAAACCATAAACCCTAAACCATAAACCCTAAACCCTAAACCATAAACTATAAATCCTAAACCTTAAATCCTAAAAACCTAAAAACTTAAACCTAAACTAAATAAAGCCTAAAATAAAATAAATAAATAAACTTAAACCAAAATTAAATAAAAAATAAAATAAAATAAAAACCTAACTAAAATTAAACCAAAAAATAAAAAATAAAAAATAAAACCTAAATCATAAAGTAAAAAAAAACTAAACCTAAAATAAATAAAATAAATCAAAACCTAAAACTAAACTGAAATAAACTAAACTAAAATAAATAAAACTTAAATCTAAACCTAAATAAACTAAACCTATACCCTAAACTAAATAAAATAAAATAAAGTGAAAATAAACCTAAACCTAAACTAAAAAATAAACTAAAAAATAAAAAATAAAATCATTAAAACCTATAAAAAAAATAAAATAAAAACCTAAAACTAAACCTAAAAATAAAAGTAAATCTAAACTTAAAAATAATATAATAATAAAACTAAACTAAAAGATAAGCATAATCCTAAACCTAAACTAATAAATAAACTAAAATAAAAAACCTAAACTAAAATAAATAAACTTAAAATAAATAAACTAAAATAAATAAATAAAATTAAATCTAAAATAAAAATATATAAATAAACTAAAATAAATAAAATAAATAAATGTCTTGGTTTACTAATTTACAAAAAAAAAATCCTAAACACTAAAAATCTACCACACAAATCTAAACTAAACCCTAAACTACACCTAAAATACCATAACACTACCACAAACCCCCAACCCTAAAGAAACCCTAAACCCTAAACCCTAAACCCCAAACCTTAAACCCTAAACTTATAACCCTAAACATATAACCCTAGATCTTAAACCATAAACCTACACCCTAAAAAACCCTAAACCCTAAATTTTAAACCTTAAACCTAAACCTTGAAAGAATTAACCCTAAAACCCTAAACCCTAAACCCTAAACCATAAATTATAAACCCTAAACCCTATATAGTAAACCATAAACCCCAAACCTAAACATAATCCTAAAGTAAGTAAATAAATTTAAAAATAAACCTAAACCATAAAGCCAAACAAATGTAAACCTAAACCTAAAACTTAAGAATGGGTAGAACCTTAATGATAGGAACATCACCGTCAGCCAGGCACAGTCTGCATTTGGTTGTGGGTGTGAAGGTGGAGGTGGCGATTATCATAGTGGTGGTGGGGAATCTGGAGGTGCTGGTGGATATAGAGGTGGTGGTCTGAGCAGTGATGGTTATGGAGGAGGGAGGAGCAACGGAGGTTTACAGCCTTGGTGGTGGTGAAGGGAGAGATCGGGGAAATGGCGATGGATCTTACTACTCGAGAGGCCATGGTGGTTCTGATGGGAACTGGAGAAACGAAAGAACCGCCGATCCAATCTGCCGGGTATAGATATGCGTCTTTATAGTAGAGACGGTTTTAGTTTTCTACAGTTTTTGATTTGTTGTATGCATGCTCATTTTTGATCTATGTCATCACTTGTGTCTTAAAAAACTTGGTGTGTTACTTAGTTGATGAAATAGAAAAGTAGAAATGTTGAATCTGAATTTGTTCTTTATTAAAAAAACAAATATCATAAACCCTAAACAAAAACCTAAACCCTAAAATTGAAACCTAAACCCTAAACTCTAAAAAAAAACCTAACTCAGAACCCTAAAACCTAAAACTAAACCTAAACCCTAAACCATAAACCTATAGTAGAAAACCTACAACACAAATCCTAAACCACAGACCAAACACTAAACTGAGCCCTACCCTAAACCTAAACCTAAACCCTAAACCTAAAATCATAACCCTAAACCTAAATTATAAAGCATAAACCCTAAAACCTAAGCCTAAACTAAAGAAACTAAATAAACGTAAACATGGGTTTGCATTTTAAAAACCCTAAATCCTAAATCAATCTTAAATAAACCTAAAAACCTAAACGCTAAACCTATAAACCTACCATAAACCATAAACTCAAACCTTAAACCCTAAAAAAACACTACCTAAACCTAAAACTCTAATCCCTAAGTACATCTCAACCCAAAACTACAAAATGTTAAACCCTAAACCCTAAAAACCCTAAACCATAAACCCTAAACCCCAAACCAAACATAAACTTAAAGTAACTAAATAAATTAAAAATAAACCTAAACCCTAAAACCAAATAAACCTAAAACCTAAACCTAAGAATGGTCAACCTGAGGAACATCATATCAACTAGGGACGATCTAGATCTGGTAGTGGAGGTGAAGGTAGAGGCGATTATCACGTGGTGGTGGGGATTTGGAGGTCGGTGGATATGGAGGTCTTGTCAGCGGTGGTGGTTATGGGCGGTCAGTGAGAAGGTTACAATCATGGTGGTGGTAGAGGGAGAGATCAGGAATATGATGGTGGATCTCGCTACTTGAGAGGTCGTGGTGGTTCTGATGGGAACTGGAGAAACTGAAGAACTGTCGATCCGATCTGCTGCTTATAGAACTGTGTCTTTATAGTAGAGATGGCCCTAGTTATCTATAGTTTTTAATTTGTTGTATGAGTGCTCATTTTTGATCTATGTCATCGCTTGTGTCTTAGAAAACTTGGTGTGTTACTTAGTTGATGAAATCAAAAAGAAGAAATATTGAATCTGAATTTGTTCTTTATTAAAAAAAATAAAAATTATAAAACCTAAAAAAATCCTGAACCTTAAAACAGAAACCTAAACCCTAAACCCTAAAATCTAAAAAATAAAAAATAAAAAAAACCTAATCGAGAACCCTAAAACCTAAAACTAAACCTAAAGCCTAAACCATGAACCTATAAACAAAAACACTATACCCTAAAAAATCTTAAACCCTAAACTCTAAACCCTTAACCCAAAACCCTAGACCCTAAACCTAAAATCATATCCCTAAATTATAAAATGTAAAAGCATAAACCCTAAAACCCTTTAGCCCTAAACCTTATAGTAAACTAAATAAACCTAAACCTATCGGTTTACTTAATTTTAAAAAAAATCCTAAACCTTAAATCCCCTAAACACTACCCACATAATCCCTAAACCTAAAACTTGTGACTAAACCTACAACCCTAAAACCACCCTAACTAAACCCTAAAACCTAAACCACAAAAACTAAACTAAATAAACCATAAACCCTAAAGCTAAACTCTAATCCCTCACACCTAAACCTAAAACATAAAAACTAAAATGTTAAACCCTAAACCCTAAACCAAAACCCTAAACCTAACCCTAACCATAAACCCTAAACCCCAAACCTAAACATAAACTTAAAGTAAATAAAAAATTAATAAACCTAAATGCTAAAATTAAAAACCTAAACCTAAACCAACCATAAGAATGGGTGACCACGGAACATCACCGTCAACCAAGGACAGTCTAGATCTGGCAGTGGATGCGAAGGCAGAGGCAGCGGTTATCACAGTGGTGGTGGGGGATTTAGAGGTGGGTGGAGTGATGAAGGTTACAATCATGGTAGTGGCAGAGGGAGAGATCGGGGATATGATGTTGGATCATGCTACTCAAGAGGCTAGGGTGGTTCGTATGGGAATTAAAGAAACTGAAGAATGGTCAATATGATTTGCTACTTATAGAACTGTGTCATTATAGTAGAGGCAGGTCTAGTTATCTAGGGTTTCTGATTTGCTCTATGCATACTCATTCTTAATCTATGTCGTTGATGATGTCTTAGAAAACTTTGTGCATTACGTGGTTCATGAAATATGAATTTGTTCTCTATTAAAAAAAAACCAAAACCCTAAACCCTAAACTAAAGCCTGAACCCTAAACCTAAACCCTAAACCCTAAACCCTAAACCCTAAAAATAAAAAAAATAAAAAAACCCTAACCCTAGCTCTAAACCCTAAACCCTAAAAACTGACCTACTAAACCACAACCCTAAACCCTAAACCATAAACCCCAAACCTAAACCTAAAAACTAAACCTAAACTAAAAAAACCTAAAAAAAATAAGTGAAAAAGTCTTAACCTAAATAATAAAACTAAAATAAAATAAAAACCTAAACTAAAACCTAAACCAAAACCTACACCTAAATCTAAACCTAAACCTAAAAATAAAATAAAATGAAAAATAAAAACTAAACTAAAATAAAATAAATAAAACCCTAAACAAAACTAAAAATAAAATAAACCTAAAAATAAATACCTAAATAAACTAAAATGTAATTGAAAAATAAAAATAAAATAAATCTAAATAAAATAAATTAAAAATAAACAAAAACCTTAACTTAAAAAAATTAACCTAGAAATAAATAATAATTAAAACCTAAACCTAAAATAAACAAAATAAAATAAAGCTAAACCTAAACTAAAATAAATAAAACATAAACCTAAACCTAAAATAAACTAAACCTAAACCTTAAACTAAATAAAATAAACTAAACTAAAAATAAACCTAAGCCTAAACTAAAAAAATAAAACCTAAAGATAAACCTAAAATAAAAACCTAAAACCTAAATATAAAAAAATAAAAAAACCTAAACCCAAACTTAAAATAAAATAAAACCTAAATAAAAAAATAAAATAAAATTAAACTAAAAATTGAACATATAAACCTAAACCTAAAAAAATAAATTAAAAAAACCTAAACTAAAAATAAAATAAAAATAAATAAATAAATTAAAAATAAACCTAAATAAAATAAAAAAAAATAAAATAAACTAAAATAAATAAAAGTAAATTTAATAAATAAAACATAATCCTACTGGTTTTTACTTAATTTAAAATAAACCTACACTAAAACTTGAACCCTACTTAAAACCTAAACCCTAACAAACCCTAAACCATAAAAAAAATAAAAAAATGAAAATAAAAAAATAAAAAAAATAAAAAAAACCTGACACAACCTCTTAAACTAACCCTAAACCACCCTAAACCCTAAAACTCTACCACCAACCCAACCCAAACCCAATACCCAAAACCTACCACAAAACCCACTGAGCTTAAACCCAAAACCCTAAACCACTGAGGCTGAGCCAGGCACGTGGCTCAACCTAAACCTGGCCCAAACCTAAACGGCCTCAAACCCTAAGATCCTGGCCCTAGCTCCAAATAAAAAACCACAAACATGCCTAAAAATAAAATAAAAATAAAACTCAACTAAAAAGTAAACTTAAACCTAAACCTAATCTGAAAAAAATAAATTAAAATAAAAACCCCTAATCTGAAAAAAATAAATTAAAATAAAAACCCTAAACTAAAATAAATAAACTTTAAATAAATAAACTAAACTAAATAAAAATATAAAATAAAGTAATCTAAAAATAAAATAAAAATAAATTAAATAAATAAAATAAACTACTTGGTTCACTTAATTTTTTTAAAACCCTAAACCCTAAACACAAAAGCTAACCATAAACTCTAAATCCTAAACTTATAACCCTAAACCCTAAGCCCTAAACTTTAAACCCTAAACCCTAAACTCTAAGCTCTAAATGCTAAAACCTAATCTTAAACCCTAAACCCTAAAGCCCTAAACCCTAAACCCTAAATCCTAATCCTAGGTTTATGTTTATTATATTTTAAGATTTAGGTTTTTTAAAATTTATTTAGTTACTTAGGTTTAGGTTTAGGTTTCTAAACCCTAAACCATAAACACTATAAAATAAATCTAAACCCTAAATTCCTAGTAGGCATGAGTCATCAACTCGCATTGACTATGTCCCTGCCATTTATACACAGGACCATTCCCACCCACCACCTGAGCCCTCGACCTCATGCTTTGGTGGTTCCCCTTTTCCCCTTTCAATTTTAGCATTTTGGCTAATGCTTGACAAGTGATTGGCTTGAATCTCCCTGGATTCCTTCGGAATTGGTGGCCCTTGACCTCATCATGTTTTACATGCGGTGACCAGCTTGGCATCATCCTTAATGATTCCATGGGAAACCAATGGTTCCAATGGATCTACTAGGCATCAACTACCTTGGCTTTGCTTCAAAATCATTCAAATACGTCCTCACTAGTAAGGATATTATTCAGGTGAATCCCTGGAACTTGTTTTGACTTCTTTTCAAACCATGCCTATGGTTATGTGCTCTGATCTGATTAAGAAAAAGCTTAATAAGCCATTTAAATTCACTTTGGTTGGAAAGGTTACTCTTCATAGGCTGAATCTAGAAAATATTCACACTTTTTTCATAGTATGAAACTTTTGGGTGCTTTTACGATTATTTTAACTGATCCCCACCACATTTTGATTCAGTTAATGAATGATTTGGATTACTCATGTGTTTTTGCTCATAATTCTTATTTTATTTTCAATGAAATGAGGTTGCTGAAATGGACTCCACTATTTGATATTAGGGAAGAATCCCCAATCATTTTGGTTTGGATTTCTCTCCCTAATTTGTATATTCATTTCGTTAATCATCAATTCCTCTTTATTGTGGGTGTTTTATTTGTTTAGCCATTGCAAATTAATCAAGCAATGTCTACAAAATCTCGACCTTTTGTGGCTAGAATCCTTGTTGAATTGGATATTACCAAGAAACACCCCAAAGAGATCTGGTTGGGATATAAAAATTATAGTTATATGCATAAAGTTGATTTTAAAAATTTCCCTATCTTTTGTTCTCATTGTAAAATCCACGGGCATGATAATTTTGAATGTTTCATTATGCATCCTCGCCTAAAAAAGAAAATTTTTGTTAAGAAAACTATTATTTCTAACACTAAGTCGACCACTATTAAATATCAAAAAGTTAATTCAAAAAAAGGATTCATTGAATGTTCTTAATAAGGCTAATTTACCTCTTATTTTTTCTATGCAATTGAAGGTTTCTAATATGGAAAATAATAATTTCTCTAAACTTTTGGATGACGATTCTTTATCCTCTAAGTCAATTCATGCATCCTTACTAATTTTGATTGACAAAAATGAAGCTTAAATTGAAAATATTAATAAGTATTTCAATGTTATGCATCATTTGAATTCAATGGACAATATGGCTTTGGTTTCTCATGATATTCAATTTGAAAAATCTGACTTTACTTTAGTTCATGATGATTTAAATTCTCAAAAAAGATTTGGTTTTGTCTAATAATTTGGGTATTGAAGAAGAAGGGCTTGATGTTCACACTTCCCTTCTTAATAATTTTGTTTCAGCTCCCTTGCTTGCTATACTTGAAGCTCATTTGCCTTTAGTAAATTCTAATGGTTTGGAAGAAAGAGAACTCACTTCAATATGGGAGATTTCCCCTAAATTTATGACTAATGTTAGTAAATCCTTCTCGGATGATGATTCTATGGGAAAAAGGAAATGGTTTCAAAACTTATCATCCTAAAACAAAAAAGAATGTTAAGAACTTCCCTCCCAAATTGTCCAAAAACACTAGAACTATTGTGACCTCCCTCTCCTCTCTTAATTAACCTTCTCTTAACCCCTTTTTTATTTCTTTATGTTCAATTTTCTTGTTTGGAATATTAGAGGGATTGGTATCCTCTCTATTCATAAACATATTACAAAACCTTTATTTTATTCATAATATTTCTTTACTTATTATTTTAGAGCCTCTTATTCATGCAAACAAAATTAACCATGTTGCTAGAATGATCAATTTCAATAAATTTTTCTCTAGTGTTAGTAATTAAATTTGGTGTTTTTGGAATAATTTTTTTGAGTTTTCTATTCTTGTTGATTTTCAACAAGTTATCAACAGTCAAACATCTTATGGTGACTATTGTGTTTTAGGCTCTTCTATCTATGCATCTTGTAATAGATATGGTAGAAATATTCTTTGGGAAAATTTTAGGAATTTTGCTACCTCTGTCAATAAACCTTTGTTTGTTGGTGGGGATTTCAACACTATTTTATTCTCTTCTGAATGAAGTGGTGGTTGCTCTCATAATATTCATTCAATGGAAGAATTTTCCAATATGATCCTTGATTGCAATTTAATTGATATTGGCTTTAAGGGTTCAAATTTTACTTGGCAAAACTAGACTTTGGAAAAGGTTATACTAGATTCTTTTTTCCTTAGTGGATTACTCAATGGCTTATTACTTTTTTCAATAATTTAAGCAGAACCTTATCCGATCGTGTTCCTCTTTTGGTTTCTATTAAAGATAATTCTAATAGAATATAAAAATTCTCTCATTTTAGATTTCAGAACATGTGGATTTAGCATATTGATTTCTTTAATGTTGTGGCTAACAATTTGAAAACTCCCTTACATCCTAACAATTTGAGTATGGGGATGAATAGATTTTGGTTTAAGCTTAAAAGATTTAAACAAAAATCTAGGTTGGTGGAACAAGCATTATTTTAAAAACCTTTTTGCTAATATCAATAAAATGGAAAAATTGGTTTGTGATCTTGAAGTCTCTGTTATGTCTGATCTTACTAAGATTAAGGACTTCACTAAGGCGAAGGATAAACTTATTAATTTTTAAAATTTGGAAGAGACTTATTGGCACCAAAAAGCTACTAGCAAACATATTGCGAATGATGACAAAAATACAAGATATTTCCATGCTTCAGTTAATAAAAAGAGAGCTTTAAATAATATTCAAAAAATTAAAGATGACAATGGAGAATGGATTATGGAGAATAATGATATTAAGGATTCAACCATTAATTACTTTAGAAATATGCTTAATAAGAGTTACTCTAATGAAGCTATCTCTAAATCTGACTTGATTCCTTCTATTATAAATAATAATGACAATGATTTTCTTACTATTGATGCAGAAGAAATATTTATAGTTCTTACTAGCATGAACATAGATTTTGTTACTGGTTCGGAGGGTTTCACTACCCAATTTTTTCAAAAATGCTAGTTAATTATTAAAAATGATTTGGTAGAGGTTGTGGTTGATTTTTTTTAAATGGTAATCCTATTCCTAGAAATTTTTCTAGCACTTCTATTATTCTCATACTTAAGAAACATAATCCAGACTATTGGAGTGATTTTAGAGCTATTAGTCTTTGTACCTTTTTCAATAAGCTAATTTTCAAAATTCTAACCAATAAGCTCAGTCCTTTGCTTCATAGAAATATCTCTCCAAACCAAACTAGTTTTGTTAGAGATTGATCTATTTCTGATAATATTCTACTTGCTCACTAATTAAATTATGATTTAGACATACATACTAGAGGTTGCAACATTCTATTCAAATTAGATATCACCAAAGGTTTTGATAATATCTCTTGGGATTTCCTTATCCATATTCTAAATTTATTTAGGTTTTTTGTTAAATTTATCTTTCTTATTAAAAATTGATTACGATGTGATACAGAAGTTTCTCACAATCAATTTGGTTTCATACCAGGTAGATCTACTATGGATGTTATACATTTGTTAAGAGGTTTGATGGAGAAGCATAGAGAAAGTAAGAAGGATCTACATATGATATTTATTGATTTAGAAAGCTTATGATAAAGTCCCAAGAGATGTTCTTTGGAGAGTTCTAGAATAGAAAGGAGTTAATATTGGTTATATTCAAGTTATTAAGGATATGTATACTAGACATTTACTTGTGTTGAACACAAGGAGGATTGACAAAATATTTTCCTATTTGTGTTGGATTACATCAAGGATCAACATTAAGCCCTTATCTTTTTTTACTTTAGTTATGGATGTTCTTATGAGGCATTTACAAGAAGATGTACCTTGGTGTATGCTTTTTGCTAATGACATTCTTCTTGTTGATAAGACTAGAGGAGTCCAAACTTGAATTATGGAGGTCAACTTTAGAGTCTAAAGGTTTTCATTTAAGTAGATCTAAAGCTGAATATATGGAGTGTAATTTTAGTTGTAGAAGTTTTAGTGGTAGTGTTGTGACTTTAGGTGATCAAGTTATTAATAAGAGTGAGCGATTCAGATATTTAGGCTCTATTGTTCAAAATGATTGTGAAATAATTGGAGATGTTATTAGTAGAATTCAAGTTGGATGGATGAAGTGCAGGAATGCTTCTGGCCTATTATGTGATAGAAAAGTTCCACTTAAACTTAAGGAAAATTTTATAAGATGGTGTAAGACACTGCAATGACTTATGGTGCGAATGTTGGCCAATAAAGAGAAGCATAAGACTAAGTTAAGTGTTCTGAGATGAGGATGCTCAGTGGATGAGTGGCTTTACTCTTAGAGATAGAATGTAAAATGAGTATGTTCAAGAAAAAGTTGGAGTAGCTCAGTGGTAGATAAGATTAGGAGAGTTGCCTTAGATGGTTTGGCCATATAAAGCATCGTCCAATGACATTAGGAGAGTAGATGCATTAGATTTTCCTTATGTTAAGAAAGGTAGAGGTAGACCTAAAAGACTTGGTTAAGATGTATAAAAATGATCTTAGTATACTTGAATTAAATGAGAATTTGACACATAATAGGACACAATGGAGATGAAGGATTCATGTAGCCGACCCCACCTAGTGGGATTAAGGCTTGTTGTTGTTGTTGTTGTTGTTGTTGTATTAAAAATTGTATTAATAATGCTTGTTTTTCTATTTTTATTAATGTGGAGGCCTTGTGCTTCTTTCCTTCTTACCATGACCTAAGATAAGGGGATCCTTTATCTCTTGCCTTATTTATTATTGTTGTTAAGTATTTATCTAGGAGTATCAATGATCTATTCTTAAACAATTCTAGTATGTATTATAGAATTCTTGGTGGTCTTCTTATTTCTCATTTAAGCTTTGTAGATGATTTAATTATTTTTTGCAATGCTGCTATTCATCATATCAAGAATCTCAAATTTTTTAAAAATAAATTTGGTAGAGAAATTGGTCTATCTATTAATGATAACAAAAGCTATTTTATTACTTCTTCAAGCATCTCCAGTAATAAAAATAATCAAATCATGCATATCACTAATTTTAAACATCAACACCATCCTCTTAGGTACTTGGGTGCTCCTTTTCTAAAAGTCTGAAATGATCCCATCTTTTCAATGAGTTAATTCAAAAAATTAAATAAAATTTCTATTTGGGGATTTTATTTACTTTCCTTTGGTGGCATGCTCACTATTCTTAAAAGCACTCTCAATTTAATGCCTCTTTATTTGATTCAAACAATTATCCCCACTAATGCTACTCTTATCTGAATTGATCGCTTGCTTAATAAATTTTTTGGGGGTCCAGTAACTCTACTAAAATAATGCATTGGACTTCCTAGCATAAATGTTGTGGCCCCTTGGGTGATGGTGGTCTCAATTGCAAACTAATTTGTGAAGCTATTACTACCTTATCTCATAAGCTCTGGTGGAATTTTAGAAAGAATGATAAACTTTGTGCTAATTTTATGATGAAAAAATATTGCCAAGGTAAACACCCTCTTATCTATGCTTATAAAGTTGGTGACTCTCCAGTTTGGAAAAAGCTTTGTTCCATTAAATAGGTTATTGAACCCTTAATATCTTGGGGTATTCATTCGAGTTCTTCTTCTGTTTGGCAAGATAATTGGATTGGCAATGTCTATTGACTCCCTTTTTCTACCCACTCTACTACTATCATAGTTAACTTTTTTACGGCATAATAACACTTGGAATGAAAACAAACTTGAGAATTATATTCTTATTTCTCTTTTAGATAACTTTAGAAATATCCCTATTTTCTTAACAAACCTGACCAAATTCTCTTTAAGCTTTCTTACAATGGTGATTTTGTTTATAAAGAAGTTTGGAATTTTATTAGAGATAAGCAAAACTCCTCTAATTTTTTCATTAAACTTTGGAGCAATATCATTCCTAATTCTTATTCGGTTTTAGCTTGGAGGATTTCGAATAAGTTTATTCCTGTGGACTCTTTGCTCTTGAATAAAAGGTTTTATTTGCATTCAAAGTGCTATTGTTGCTTTCATATTGAAAATGTTAAACATGTTTTGTCGGTGGTGCTATTACTTCTAAATTATGGTTATGGTATGATGATTTATTTAATGCCAATTACTTTCATGGCTCTCTTTCCATATATCAACTTCTTGAAGTCTGTTTCCAAAATTGTGAAAGGTCATATCAAAGTTCTAGTTGCTATTACCCTTATCGGTTCATCTGGATGGAGAAAAATGATGCTAAATATCATGGTATTCCTATGATTTATAAAAGGATCTTGGCTAGAACCAAAGAAAAAATTCATGCTTTATTTCATGCCAATCTTATTAGTAAAATTCATTTTAGGGGCTATAAGTTTATGGCTAAAACTTGGGTATCATTTCGCATGATGTTGACTCTTATAAAAGATCTAGGATTATCCATTGGATCAAACCCAAAGAAAATTTGATTAAAGTGAATGTTGATGGTTTTGTTGCTTCCAATAAATATGGCTATGGTGGTATTCTTAAGGATTCTAAAGGTACTATCATCTGTACTTTTGCCTATCCTCTCAAAGCCTGTTCTGTTATTAGCTATCAATAAAACTATTAAAATTTTTTTAAATAAAGGTTTCCTGAACATATAGATTAAACTTGATGCACTCTTGCTTCTTGACATGCTAAACTCTAATAGAACAATAATTGCTTTTTTCCTTTATCTTCTCAATCATACTAAAATCATCTTACTCAGTTTGTTATAAAATTTCCTATATCCTTCATGAAGGTAATGCTTATCCTGATTTCTTGGCTACTTTAGGTGCCAATTTATCTGATTTCACTTTATTTGACAATCAAAATTTGCCTAAACTTTTAAGGTGTTTGGTCAATCTGGATAACATTAGATTACCTTATCTCAGATTATAATTTTCTTAGCTTGGTTTTTTTAGTTTATTTTTTATGAGCCATTGCTTTTGGTTCCCCTTTATTAAACCCTCTTTAGGTTGTGTCCATTTGCTTATTTTCACTCTTGGGCTTGTACTCAGTTTTGTTTTTGAGCTCTTGCTTTTGGGATGGCCTGGTGGTTGCTACTGGGTGGTTCCTATTTTTCCTACTTGGGTTGTTATGGTTTCTTCAGCTTGGTGGGTACTATTTGCCTGGCTGGGTGATTATTATTGTTTGGTTGTTTTTGGTGACCTTCATTTTGCTGGTGGCTTTGCCTGTTATTTTCTATATGGGGTTTGCCATATCTCTGGGCTGGTTGCTTCTTTAACTGAGTTGGATTTTCAACTACTGTGGTGGTTGGCTAGGTGGGCTAGCTGGGTTTGTTGGCTGGCTGGTTGTGTTGGCTGGTTATTCACTTTTGTTGGTGGTAAATTAGAGGAGATGTTGGTGGTCTAATTTTGGATTAGATTTGGCAAGGTGGAGGTTATTTGTTGACTATTATTTCTTCTTTTCTTGTAGATTAGATTTTGGTGATCAGTTTTGCTGGCCTGGGTTTATTTCTTTTGGTTGTGGTTTCGGCGTCTTCTTGTTATTGTCTTCCTCTCTTGCTTGTAGCTGCTTTTGTTTTTGTTATTATTTTGGGTTGGCTGGTTGATGCCTGTTTATTGGCTATTATTTTCTTTAAGATCGGTAACTTGGTTTGGTGTATTGGTGCCTAACTTGGCTATGGTTATGATGCTTGCACTCATTGATATTTCTCTTCCTTTTTGTTGTTGGCTTTGGTGGTGTTCTATTATATTACTATTGCTCTTGATGGATGGATTTTAATCTATCTTACTGGTCTTTGCATCATTTAGTTTTTGGCTAGCTATTCACCTCACTGGATCAGCATTTCTGCTGCTTTGGTTGGGTTTGGTGGATGCTACTATTTTCTTCTACACTTTTCTTGGATATCTTGGGTGGTTTTGGCATGATGGATGATGTTGGTCTTTTCAATGATTTCAATTTTACACTGTGGTTGTTGGAGGCTATGTTGGTTGTGGGTTGGTTGGCTATTTTGGCTGGATGGGATGGGATGGATGGATGGGTGGCTGATTTGGCTTTTCTTTCTTGCTCTATTGGTGACATGATGGTTGGCCTACTCCTGCTGTGTTGTTAAGGTCATGACGCTTGCTCCCTTTGATGTTTTTATTACTCTTTGGTGGTGGCTTTGGTGGTGTTCCTCTTGTCTTGCTATTGTCCACGATGGTTGGTTGATTTTTGCCTTTGGGCTTATTTGTTTTGGTGGCTTTGTGTTTGGCTATTATGTCTTGGAGGTTTGTACCTTGCAAGATGATGGACTTGGGATGATGAGCTATTAGAGGTATGCTGGAAATGATGGCCTTGATGTTTCCCTCCCTATGTTCTTTTGGCTAGTAGCACTATATGTAATTGCAACCCTTCTTCAGAAGTTTGGATGCTTACATATAGTGTTGCTCCTTGAGATGATTATGCCTGAGCTTGAGCCTTTTCTTTACTTTGCTCCTTTTCTTTGCTCATACTCTTTATGCTTGCTTAATTGTACTCATCCTTTTATTAGTATGTTGTAGATTCCTTTTATAGGTTGGGAGAATCTTGTAGGTGGATCTTACTAGTATCAAAAGGACCTAGTGGATGTTCTTGTACATGGATATTATTATTAATTTGGTTTTCTTTGTTTTCCTTATATTATTGTAATAGTTAGGGGTTTATCTCTTTGGGACTTATTATGGCTCTTTGAGCATTAGTTTAGAAATTTACCCCTAAGGACTTTGTACTTTTCTTTATGGCAATAAAATTCCCTAATTTCTCTAAAAAATAAACCCTAAGAATGGGGAACCTTGATAGCAGAACATCACCATCAACCGGACTCAATCTAGATGCAATGAAAGCAAGGTGAGGCGGTTACGAGTGTGTGGATCGAGGTGGTGGATATAGGTGATGGTGGCGTGGTGGTTATGGAGGTGGGAGGAGCGACAGAGGTTACAACTGTGGTGGTGGCAAAGGGAGAGAACAAGGATATGATGGTGGATCATGCTACTCGAGAGGCTGAAGTGGTTCTGATAGGAATTATAGAAATGGAAGAATGGTGATCCAATTTTCTACTTATGGAAATGTGTCTTTATAGTAGAGACAGTTCTAGTTATCTAGGGTTTTTTATTTGCTCTATGTGAGCTCATTTTTTATCTAAGTTGTCTTGTTTTTAGAAAACATGGTGTGTTACTTGGTTGATGAAATAAAAAAAGAAATTTTGAATATCAATTTGTTCTCTATTAAAAAACAAAATCCTAAACTCTAAATTAAAACATGAACTAGCTCTTAAGCTAAACCTAAGCCCTAAACCCTAAACCCAAAACCCTAAACCCTAAAACTAAACCCTAAACCCTAAACCTTAAATCGTAAAACCCTAATTCCTAAACCTTACACCCTAAAACCTAAATACTAAACCCTAAATCCTAAACCCTAAAAAAATTAATAAAATAAAAAAACCTAAATCCTATAACTAAACCCTAAACCCCCTAAAAAACCAAAATCTAAAGTAAAAACATAAAAAAATAAAATAAATAAACCTAAATGAAAATAAAAATAAAATAAAATAAAATAAAACCTAAACTAGAACCTAAATTAAACTCCTAAAAGAAAATAAAATATAAAATAAAACTAAACTAAAACAAAATAAATAAAACTTAAACTAAACTAAAAAATAATAAACCTAAATAAAATAAAAACTAAACCTAAAAAAATAAAGCTAAAATAAAATTAAATAAAAAGTAAATAAAAACGAATATAAAAAAATAAACCTTAAAATAAAGCATAAAATGACTAAAAAAAATAAACCTTAAACTAAAAACTAAACCAAACTCAAATAAACTAAACTAAAATAAAACCTAAACTAAAACCTAAAATAAACTAAACTAAATCCTAAATAAATTAAAATAAACTAAAAATAAACCAACCTAAACTAAAAAAATAAAACCTAAAACCTAAAATAAAAAGATCTAAACCTAAAAAAAAAATAAAAACTTAAACCTAAACCTAAAATAAAATATAAACCTAAACCTTAAAAAAATAAAAATAAAACTAAACCTAAAATAAAAACCTAAATTAACTAAAATAAAAAATCTAAACTAAAATAAAAAACCTAAAATAAATAAACTAAACTAAATAAAAATAAACCTAAATAAAAATAAAAAATAAAAGAAATAAATAAAATTAAAAATTAACTAAATAAACTAAATAAACCTAAACCTACTAGTTTACTTAATTTAAAAAACTAAAAAAAATAAAAAATAAAAAAATAAAAAATTTAAAAAATTTACAAAAAACCCTAACCCTAAACCCTAAACCCTAAATCTTGAAATGCTAAACCCTAAACCCTAAACCCTAAACCCGAAAACATAAACCCTAAACCCTAAAAATAAAAATAAAACCTAAACCTAAAAAATATAATAAGATTAAAACTAAACTAAAAAATAAACCTAAACCTAAACCTAAAATAAATAAAATAAAAAAACTAGATAAATAAACTTAAAATAAATAAACTAAACTAAATAAAATAAAACAAACCTAAATCTAAATAAAAATAAAATAAACTAAAATCATAGAAAGTAAACTAAATAAACCTAAACCTGAGTTTACTTAATTTAAAAAAAACCAACCCTAAATCTTAAAAAATTAAACTCTAAATCCCTAAAACTACAACCCTAAATCCTAAAACCATAAACCCTAAACCTAAACCCTAAACCCTACCTAAACCCATTAAACCTAAACCTTTTCACCCTAAATAAACCACAAACCCTAAACCTAAACCCTAAACTAAAAATAAACCCTAAAACCCAAACCCCTTTTCCCCTCGACCGCTCTCTTGTTCTCTGGATATTTTAGAATCGCTCTTGGTGGCGCATCCCTGATTAGGGATTTATTTGGCTTTTGCCTTATTTTTAACCAAATTCAAAGGCTTGAATGACATCTGGACGTTTGCAAGATGCTTCATCATTGATCATGGCTACAGTGTGTTCTATTCCTTAGGCTCTATCTCAAATTATGGAAGCTTCAGCTAGGGCATCCTACACTTTGGGGATTGGCAGCCCTAATGCTACTTCTTCTACTAAATTTTTAAGGAAGCGCTCTCTAGTAATACTTCTCCCTCTGTTGATTCAGTTAATCTCATTTTGATATCTTTTAGAGGTTTGCTGACCATAATGTAATCTGATGTGGATGTTGATAAGCTGGCAAAACCATTTGAATTTTTCTTATTGGTAAATTTGCTTTGCATCATCTGAATTTGGATAAGATCTACTATTTTTTCATAATCTCAAGCTTATAGGTGCTTTCTCGATTGGTCTTATTGAACCTCAGCATATCCTGATTCAACTTTCTAATGATCTAGATTATTCATGTGTTTTTCACGTCATTCTTATTACATCTTTAATTGTCAAATGCATTTGTTGAAGTGGTCATTCCTCATTGACATTAAGGAAGAATCTCCTATTATCCACGTGGTTATCTCTTCATTTGCATTCATTTTGTTACCCATCATGTTCTTTTATCATTGGTGCTTTATTTGGTTGGTCTTTGCAACATGACCAAGCCACCGCTGAGCGATCTCACCCTTCTGTGGCTGATCCTCATGGAATTAGACATAACTAAAAAATACTCTAAGGAAGTTTGGATTGGCTCTGAAAAATATGGGTATTCATAGAAGGTTGAATTGGAAAACCCTTTGATTTTTTGTTCCCACTGTAAAATTTATGGTCATCATAATTCATAATGTTTTATTCTCTATCGTCACTTAAAAAAATGAAATCCTCCCAAAGAGAAAAAAAATGAAATCCTCCTAAAGAGAATGTTGTTCCTACCCATAAGCCGATCCCTACTTATGTTCAGAAATCGACCTCAGATCCTAAGAATGGTAAGAAGGCTATTATTGAGGTTGATTCCTTGGATATTGGGGTTAATCTTGTTTAACAAGTTTTAGCTCGTAGTGTTTATATAGATTCAATTGATTTTCAAAATGGGAAGGATGATTTATCTCTTTTCCTTCTTTGAATTTAAAATTTCTAATGTGGAGAATAATAAATTTTCAAAGTTATTGGAAGAGGATTCTATTTCCTTTGATCGATGAAAATGAAGCTTTTAATGAAGATTTAAATGATGTCGAGCATGCTGAAAATATTTATGATCTGAATTTAACTGCTTGTGCTTTAAATGATTCTAAATCATCACTGTCTCTCATTTCTAATCTTGATATTCATGTTAATCCTACTTTTCAACTTAATATGGATTTGGAAGAGGGTGAACTCCCCTCCAAACACATGGAGAATTCTCCTAAATTTGTGACCAATGTTACTAAATCTCACTTGGATGATGACTCTTGGGGAAAAGAAAATGGTTTTCAAACATATCATGCTAAAAAGAAAAAAAGTGTTAAAACTTAATCTCCCAAATTGTCCAAAAACACTAGATCTACTACGGCCTCTCACTCCACTCTTAATTAACCTATGCTTAACTCCTTTTTATTTTACTTATGTTTAATTTTCTTATTTAGAATGTTAGAGACATTGGTACCCTCTCTATTCATAATCATATTAGAAATCTTTTTCACATTCATAATATTTATTTACTTATTATTATGAAGTCTCTTATTCATGCAAAAAAATTAACCATGTTGCTAGAATGACCGGCTTCAATAAAATTTTTTATAATGTTAGTAATAAGATTTTGTCTTTTTGGAATAATTTTGTTGAGGTTTCTATTATTGATGATTTTCAACAAGCTCTCAATGCTCAAATCTCTTATGGTGACTTATGTTTTGGGCTCTTTTGTTTATGCATCCTACTATAGATCTGGTAGAAATCTTCATTAGAATAACTTGAGGAATTTTACTACTTCAGTCAACAAACATTTGTCTATGGGTGGTGATTTCAACACTATTTTATTCTCTTCTGAATGAAGTTGTGGCTCCTTTCCAAATATTCATTCCATGGAAGATTTTTTTCAATATGATCCTTTATTGTAATTTGATTGATACTGGCTTTAAGGGTTCTAATTATACTTGGCAAAACTCTATACTTTGGCAAAGGTTGGACTAGATTCTTTTTAATACTCATTGGATTACTCAATGGCCTATTACTTCTATTGATCATTATCTGATCATGCTCCTCTTTTGGTTTCTATTAAAGATAATTCTAATAGATTACATAAATCCTCTCCTTTTAGGTTTAAAACATGTGAATTCAGCATATTTATTCTTTTGATGTTGTGGCTAATAATTGGAAAGCTCCTTTATATCGATAATTTTATTTATGGGGATGAATAGACTTTGGTTTAAACTTAAAAGACTTAAACAAAATTTGGGTTGGTGGAACAAGCATTATTTTAATAACCTTTCTGCTAATATTAAATATATGGAAGAATTGGCTTGTGATCTTGAAATCTCTGTTATGTCTGATCCTTCTAAGATTAAGGACTTCACTGAGGAGAAAGACAAACTTGTTAACTTCCAAAATATGGAAGAGACTTACTTGTGCCAAAAAGCTGCTAGTAAGCATATTGGGATGGTGATAGAAATACTAGGTATTTTCATGCTTTAGTTAATAAAAAATCTTCAAATAATATTCAAAAAATTAAAGATGACAATGGTTTTGGATTATGAAGAATAATGATATTAAGGAATCAGTTATCAATTACTTTAGAAATATGCTTAGTAAGAGTTGCTCTAATGAAGCTATTTCTAAATTGCATTTGATTCCTTCTATTATTACTAATGATGATAATGATTTTCTTACCATTGTGCCTAATGAAGATGAAAATGTTTCAAGTCCTTAATAGCATGAATATAGATGTTGTTGTTGGTCTGGAGGGTTTCACTACTCAATTTTTTCAAAAGTGTTGGTTCAACAATAAAAATGATTTGATTGAGGTTGTGGTTGATTTTCTTAATGGTAATCCTTTTCCTAGATATTTTTATGGTACTTACATCGTTCTCATACCTAAGAAAGTTAATCCAAACTATTGAAGTGATTTTAGACTTATTCATATTTGCACTTTCTTCAATAAGTTGATTTCCAAAATTCTAACCAACAAGCTTAGTCCTTTACTTAATAAAATTATCTCTCTCAACTAAATTGGTTTTTGTTAGAGATAGATCTTTTTCTAATAATATTTTACTAGCCCAAGAATTAATTCATGATTTTGATGCCAAGACTAGTGGTGGAAACATTCTTTTCAAATTAGATATTACCAAAGCCTTTGATAACATTTCTTGGGACTTTCTTTTACATATTCTAAATTTATTTGGCTGATAAATTTATTTTTTAATTAAAAATTATATTAATAATGCTTGGTTTTTGATAATGCTTAATGGTTAAGACTTGGGTTTCTTTCCCTCTTCCCATAGCTTAAGACAAGGGGATCCTTAATCTCCAGCTTTATTTATTATCGTTGTTGAGAACTTATCGTGGAGCATCAATGATTTACTATTTAACAATCCTAGTATATACTAAAAATCTTGGTGGTCTTCTTGATTCCCATTTAAGATTTGTAGATGATTTCATTATTTTTTGCTTCTTTTCATCACATCAAGCATCTCAAGCAATTTCTAAATAAATTTGGTGGAGAAAGTGGCCTTTCAATATCAAAGCTATTTTATTACTTCCTCTTATATCTCTAATAATAAAATCAATCAAATCCTGCCACCGCTTTCTCTCGTAAGCTCTGGTAGAATTTTAGAAATATGATAGCCTTTGGGTTAATTTTATAATGGAAAAAATATT
>JAKCPB010001419.1:0-119836 GCA_021442155.1 Cymbidium sinense | reverse complement strand
CAGTGGTCTTTAGGACTCCATGGTCTTGGCTCAGGCTCAGTGTCGCACTCATGGCTCACGCCTCAAGGCCTACCGCTCAGACAGCCCAGGATCTTTCAGGGCTCTGGCACCAGTGTCCAAGGCCCAGTGGCCTGGGAGTAGCCCAAGGATCAAAGTGCAGTCCTGCAGCTCAGCCTGTGCCATCAGGGCCCAGCCCAGGCTCTGTGGGCTTTTACCCCTTTTAGTCAGGTCACTTAGTGGCCTAGTGGCTCAGCATTAGCGTTTCAGCTCTGTGGCTGCCCAGGTCAGGGTCCGGCTTTAGGAGCCTAGGGCTCTAAGATTTTAGGGTTGTTTGTGGCTTCAGGTTGTCATTGGCTGTCAGTCACTCTGGCTGTCAGGTCACTTTAGTGGTCTTTAGCCTTTATGGCTCAGTAGTTTAGGGTTTAGGTCTTAGAGAGGCTGGGGCTTTAGGGTTTAAGACTGGCTTGGCCTAGGGCTTGGTCAGGTTATTTGTAGTTTCAGATTTGGCTAGGGTTTTTGGTGCTTGTGGGTCAGGTTTATGCCTTTATTTAGGGTAATGCCTGTAGATCTATGCATAGTGGCTTCAAGATTTGTGGATTTGTGTTTCACTGCTAAGTTTTAAGGTCTTTTAAAAAACTAAGCAAACCGGTAGGTTTCAGTTTATTTAGTTTATTTTGATTATTTATTTTAAGTTTAGCCTAGATTTATATTTTAAATTTTTAAGATTAGGTTATTTTTGTTTCATTTTAAGATTATTTTTAGGTTTTATTTTTTAGTTTAAGTTTAGGTTAATTTTTAGTTTATTTTATTTTATTTAGCTTTTAGTGGTTTAGTTTAGTTTATTTAGTTTACATTTAGGTTTTATTTATTTTAGTTAATTTATTTTAGTTTAGTATTATGTTTTTTGGTTATTTTTTTTTAGGTTTATGGTCTTTTTTATTTTAAGGTTTATATTTTAGGTTTATGTTTTTATTTAATTTTTATTTAATTTTATTTTAGATTTATTTTATTTTTATTTTAAGTTTAGTTTTCATTTTATTTAGGTTTCTTAATCTTAGATTTATTTTATTTTATTTTAGTTTAGGTTTATTTATTTATTATTTACTTTACTCAATTTTTAATTTCAGTCACGCTAGTTTAGTTTAATTTAATTTATTTTATTTTATTTAGGTTTAGGTTTTATAGTTTAGGGTTTTGGTTTATGAGGGTTTAAGATTTAGGGTTTATGGTGCCATGGTTTAGGGAGGTCAGTGTAGGTTGGTTATTTAGTGATTTAGGATTTAGGGTTTCCAGGTTTAAGTTATCTCAGGTTTAGTTATTATGGAGGGTTAGTTAGTTGTGGAGGCTCAGGTCAGTTTAGGGCCCAGGTTTAGTTTAGGGCTCAGGTTTAGGAGTTAGGGTAGGAGGTTTAGAGGTTTAGTTTAATCTCAGTTTAGAGTGTTTTGTGGTTTAGGATTAGTTTAGGGTTAGTTTAACGATTGGGTTTAGGGTTTTGGTCTAGGGTTTACAATTTCTTTTGGTTTGTTTGATTCAGGTGGTTTAGGTTGGTTTAGGTTTAGTATTTTAGGGTTTAAAGTTTAGGTTTAGTTTATGATTTAGCTTTAGGGTTTAGTTGGTTTAGTAGTGGAGTCTTCTGGTTTAGGGAAAGATTTGGTTAGAGGTCTCTAGGTAGATTTAAGATTTGTATGGTTAGGTTTGGAGTTTATTTTAGATACAGAGGTTAGTTATACGGTTTAGGGTTTAGGGTTTAAGATTTAGTGTTTTAGGGTTTAGGGTTTCGAGTTTAGGGTTTAGGGTTACTTTTAGGGTTTAGGGTTAGGGTTTTTATATTTTTTAAAATTTTTTTTTTATTTAGGGTTTACGATTTAGGGTTGTTTAGGGTTTAGGGTTTAGAGTATAGGGTTTATGATTTAGGATTTAAGGTTTATGGTTTACGGTTTAGTCTTTATGTTTTTAAAAAAAATTAAGTAAACCGGTAGGTTTAGGTTTATTTAGATTTTTTAGTTTATTTTTTATTTCTTTTACTTTATTTTATTTTTTTATTTTTATTTAGTTTAGTTTATTTATTTTATGTTTATTTATTTTAGCTTAGATTATTTATTTTAGTTTATTTTTTAGGTTTAGGTTAGGTTTATGTTTATTTTTTAGTTTAGTTTTATTTTTATTTTATTTTTTAGGTTTAGGTTTTATTTTAAATTTTTAGGTTTATATTAAAGTTTTTATTTTATTTTTTTTAGGTTTAGGATTTAGGTTTTTATTTTAGGTTTATTTTTAGGTTTTATTTTGTAGTTTAAGTTTAGGTTTATTTTTTAGTTTAGTTTATTTTATTTAATTTAGGCTCATGTTTTGGTTTAGTTTATTTTAGGTTTAGGTTTAGGTTTTATTTAGTATTGTTTAGTTTATTTTAGTGTAGGTTTAGGTTTATTTTATTTTTATTAATGGTTTAGGGTTTTTGTTTAGTTTAGGGTTTAGGTTTTTTTTTTAGTTTAGGGTTTATGGTTTTGGTTATTTCTTAATAGAGAACAAATTCAGAATCAAAATTTCTTTTTTTCAATTTCATCAACCAAGTAACACACCAATATTTTTAAGACACAAGTGACGACATAGATCAGAATTGACCACGCATAGAGCAAATCGAAACCCTAGATAACTAGAACCGTCTCTACAGTAATGACATAGTTCCATAAGCAGCAGATCGAATTTGCCGTTCTATAGTTTCTCCAATTCCCATAAGAACCACCCTGGCCTCTCGACTAGCAGGATCAACCATCATATCCCTTATATCTCCCTCCGCCACCACCACGGCTTTAACCTCTTTCGCTCCTCCCGCCTCCATAACCATCACTACTCCGACGACCAGCACCTCTAGATCCCCACAACCACATAGCGATAGCCTTCCCTCCACCCTCCACCAGATCTGAATGCAGTTAATGATGATGTTCCCGCCGTCAAGGTTCTGTATATTTTTAGGATTTTGGTTTATGTTTAGGTTTATTAGTTTTTAGTGTTTAGATTTATTTTTTAATTTATTTAGTTACTTTAGGCTTAGGTTTAGGGTTTGGGGTTTAGGGTTTAGGGTTTAGGGTTAGGATTTGGGGTTTAAAGTTTAGGGTTACAATTTAGTTTAGGTTTAGGGTTTAGGGTTTAGGGTTGTAGGTGAGGTTAAGGGTTATGGGTTTAATGCTGGGTTTAGGGTTTATGGTTTAGGATTTAGAGTATTTTTTTAAAATTAAGTAAATTAGTAGGTTTAGGTTTATTTAGTATATTTAGTTTATCTTTTATTTATTTTAGTTTACTTTATCTTTTTTCTATTTAGGTTTATTGTTTAGCTTTATTTAGTTTGTTTTGTTTACTTTAGGTTTATTTATTTTAGTTTAAGTTTTCTATTTTAGTTTATTTTTTAAGTTTAGTTTTAGGTTTAGGTTTATTTATTAGTTGACTTTTATTTTTATTTTAGTTTTTAGGTTTAGGTTTTATTTTTTATTTTTAGGTTTAGGTTTAGGTTTTTATTTTATTATTTTAGGTTTAGGTTTTAGGTTTTTATTTTAGTTTTATTTTTACATTTGATTTTTTAGTTTATGTTTAGGTTTAATTTTAGTTTTTTTATTTTATTTAGTTTAAGTTTAGTTTAGGTTTAGGCTTAGGTTTTATTTATTTTAATATAGTTTATTTTAGTTTAGGGTTTGGTTTTTTTCTTAGTGTACGGTTTAGGTTTTATTTTTTACTTATTTTTAAGTTTTAGTTTTATATTTTTTTAAGTTTAAGTTTATATTTAGTTTTTATTTTTTTATTTTCTGTTTATTTTATTTTTATTTTAGGTTTAGTTTTTATTTTATTTAAGTTTTTTATTCCTAGGATTATTTTATCTTTTAGTTTAATTTAAGATTTTATTTATTTTATTTTCATTTTTTCTTTTTTATTTTATATTATTTTGAGGTTTAGGTTTAGGTTTTAGTTTAAGTTTTTTATTTTATTTAGGTTTGGCATATTTATTTATTTTATTATAAGGTTCTATTTTGTTTAGGCTTAGGTTTTATATTTTTATTATTTAGGGTTTAGTGTTTAGGGTTTAAGGTTTAAGGTTTAGGGTTTATAATTTTAGGGTTTAGGGTTTTGGTGGAGTTTAGTGGTTTAGGGTGTAGTGGAGTTTAGGGATTTTAAGTGGGTGGGGTTTAGTTTTTAGGTTTAGTGGTTAGTTAAGAGAGGGTAGGTTTTAGGTTTAGGCTTTAGGGGTTAGGAGGTTTAGTTTAGTTTAGTTAGGGTTTAGAGGTTTTAGGTTTTAAGATTTAGGGTTGTAGGTTGGATGCAGTTTAGGTTTAGGGTTAGATTCCAGTATAGGGTCTAGATTTAAGATTTAGGGTTGATTTAGGTTTAGGTTATGGTTTAGGCAAGTAAAGGTGTGATTTAGGGGTTTAAAGATTAGGTTTGAGGAGTATTAGTGTTTAGGGTTTAAAGTTTAGGAGTTTAGAAAGGTTTAGGATTTTAGGGTTTATGGTTTAATGTTGAAGAGTTAGGGTTATAATTTTTTTATTTAGGGTTTAGGATTAGTTTCAAATTTCAGTGCCTTTTAAGTTTAGTTTAGGGTTTGTGGTCATGGTTTAGGTTTAGGGATTAAGTTTAGGATATTTTAGGGTAGGGTTTAGCACAGTGTTTAAATTTAGGTTTAAGGTTTAGGTTTAGTTTAGGATTTTTAGTTTGGATTAGGACTCCAGATCAGTTTAGGGTAATGTTCATTTCCCGAACTGCAGTTTAGAGTAGGGTTTAGGATTTAAGTGGGTTTAGGGTTTGGGGTTTTTTAGGTTTAGGATTTAGGGTTTAGGGTTAGTTTTATGGTCAAGGGTTTAGGGCTTAGAGTTTAGGATTTAGGGTTTATGGTTTAGGGTTTAGGGTTTAAGGTTTAGGATTTAGTGTTTTGTTTTAAATTAAGTAAACTAGTAGGTTTAGGTTTATTTAGTTTATTTTTTATTTATTTTAGTTAATTTTAATTTTAATTTTTTTTATTTAGGTTTATTTTTTTTTCATTTTTTTTTGTTATAGGTTTACGTTTATGTTTATTTTTTAGGTTAGTTTTAATTTAATTTTATTTTTTATGTTTAGGTTTAGGCTTTTATTTTATTTTTTTAGGTTTAGGTTTTAGGTTTTCATTTTAGGTTTATTTTTAGGTTTTATTTATTAGTTTAGGTTTAGGTTTATTTTTATTTAATTTTACTTTATTTAGTTTTGGGTTTAGGTTTAGTTTATTTACGTTTATGTTTATTTTATTTTATTATCGTTTATTTTAATTTAATTTAATTTAATTTTGTTTATTTTTTTATTTTTTTTAGGTTTTTTTTAGTTTAGGTTTTTTTTTTTATTTTAAGGTTTATTTTGGTAGTTTAGGTTTTATTTACTTTTATTTTATTTTAATTTAGGTTTATTTTATTTTTAAGTTTTATTTAGTTTTTATTTTATTTAGGTTTTGTTCTTAGATTTATTTTTTTAGTTAACTTAAGGTTTTATTTATTTTATTTTAGTTTATTCTCTGACTTGTTATATTTTATATTATTTTTAGGTTTAGGTTTAAGTTTTAGTTGGCTTTAATTTTATTTTTTATTTTATTTTATCCAAGTTTAAGTTTTAAATTTATTTTATTTTATGTTTATTTAGTTTAGTTTAGGTTTTTTAGGTTTAGAATATGGTTTTTAGAGTATGAGTTTGGGGGTTTATGATTATATGGTTTAGGGTTTAGGAGTTAGGGTTTAGGGTTTAGGAGTGGTTTAGGATTTAGTTTAGGGTTTAGATTTTGTGTTTAAGGGTTTATGGTTTGTTTAAGTTTGGTTTAGGGTTTATAGTTTGGGGTTTAAGGTTTAAATTTATGGCAGGGTTGTGGTTTAAGGTTTAGGAGTTTGGGCCCAGAAAGGGCCCAGGAGTGGGGGAGGTTTAGACTCAGGTAATTTAGTAGCAGGCCAGGATTTAAAGTGGGTTAGGGCCCAGTGGTAGGTTTAGGTTGTAAGGCCCAGAGTTTAGGTTGCTAGTGGTTTAGGGGTTTAGTTTAGGGTTTTTTTTGTTTATTTTATTTTGGTTTTTGATTTTTTTTTTTTGATTTAGTGTTGAGGGTTTATATGGTTTTAGGTTTAGTTTTAAAGTTTAGTTTAGGTTGGGTTGGAGAGGTATAGTGTTTAGGGTTTAGGATTTAGGGTTTACGATTCAATATTTAGGGTTTTTTTAAAAAAAATTTAAGTAAACCGGTAGGTTTAGGTTTATTTAGTTTTTTAGTTTATTTTTTATTTATTTTACTTTATTTTATATTTATTTTACTTTATTTTATTATTTATTTTTAGGTTTAGGTTTTGGTTTTCATTTTATTTTTTTAGGTTTAGGTTTTAGGTTTTCATTTTAGATTTATTTTTAGGTTTTATTTTTTAGTGTAGGTTTAGGTTTATTTTTAGTTTAGTTTATTTTATTTAGTTTAGTGTTTAGGTTTAGTTTATTTTAGGTTTACGATTAGGTTTTATTTATTTTAGTTTAGTTTTATTTTATATTGTTTATTTTTTAATTTTAGGTTTAGGTTATTTTTAGTTTATGGTTTTTTATTTTAAGGTTTATTTTTTAAGGTTAGGCTTTTATTTCATTTTAATTTTATTTTATTTTAGGTTTATTTTATTTTTATTTTACGTTTAGTTTTTATTTTATTTAGGTATTTTATTCTTAGATATATTTTTTAGTTTAGCTTAAGTTTTTATTTATTTTATTTTAGTTTATTTCTACTAATTTATTTTATTATATATTTAGGTTTAGGTTTAAGTTTTTTTTAGGTTTGAATTTTATTTTATTATTTTATTTTATCTAAGTTTAATTTTTATTTAGTTTAGGTTTAACTTTTTAAGTTTTTATGGTTTAGGGTTTTAGGTTTTGGGTATAAGGTTTAGGGTTTTAGGATTTATGCCTCGCTGGTCTGGGGGTCAGGTTAGGTCCATGATCTACGCCAGTATTAATGTTTAGATCTTGTCAGTGGCCTTGATTTAATGTTTAGTGGTTTAGGTTTGGGAGGGCAGCCAGTTTAGGGTTGGCATGGCCTAGGGCAGTAAGGGTTTAGGTGGTTGGTCTAGTTTTAGGAGTTTTAATCAGTGGTTTAGTCAGGGCCTGTGGTTTAAATGTCATTTCACCAGTTTAGGTCTGCTTTAGTTTAGCCTCAGTTTAGATTAGGAGGGTCCCAAAAGAGAGTCCCAGGTTTGAGCTCAGGTTAGGCCCAGTCAGCAGCCTAGGTCAGTCAGTTAGTTTGGTTGGCCTGTGGCCCAAAGCCCTTGTGGCTCAGTGGCCCAGGGCCCAGGCAAGCCTTAGAGCCCAAGACTAGAGTTTACCAGGGCCTAGCTCTGGCTCAGCCTCAGTGCCCAGGTTTGAAGGCTCAGCCAGGTCAATCTGGCCCAGCCCAGGTGTCATGGTCAGTCAATACCTGAAGGTCAGGGCCCAGGATTTAGCCCTGGACTCCAGGTCAGAGGTCTGCCCAGGATCAGGTGTAGGAGTTTGGCCCAGGTTTAGGGTTGCTCAGTTTTAGGCAGTCCGTAGGGTGGCTTTAGTGGCTCAGGTTTAGGTTTAAGGGCTCAGTTTAAGGTGGTCAGGGTTTATTTTATTTTTTATTTTTTGATTTTATTTTCTAGTTAGGGTTTATTGTTTAGGCAGGATTTTAAGGGCCTGTGAGCCCCGTCACCCACAAATTTCATGGTTTAGGGTTTAGGGGTTAGTAGAGGTGCAGATTTTAGGATTTAGGTTTATAGTGTAAGTTTAGTTTATTTAGTTTATTTTAGTTTATTTATTTTATTTTATTATTTATTTTGTAGGTTTAGAGTTTAGGTTTTAGGTTTTAGGTTTTATTTTAGTTTTTTTTAGGTTTATTTTAGTTTAGGTTTAGGTTAAAGAGTTTATTTTATTTTATTTAGTTTAGTGTTTAGTTTAGATTCTTTTGGGTCATTTAGGTTTTATTTATTTTGTTTAGTTTATTTTAGTTTAGTTTTATTTTATTTTATTTATTTTATTTTAGTTTTTTTATGTTTTATCTTTAAGTTTAGGTTTTATTTAATTTTATTTTATTTTTTAAGTTTATTTTATTTTATTTTAAGTTTAGTTTTATTATATTTAGGTTTTTATTCTTAGATTTATTTTATTTTTAGTTTAGTTTAGGTTTTATTTATTTTATTTTAGTTTATTTCTACTAGTTTATTTTTTAAGTTTAAGTTTTAGTTTAAATTTTAATTTTATTTTATTATTTTATTTATCCAAGTCTAAGTTTATCTCTAGTCAGTATTTGAGCCCTGAGCTCTTTAGAGCCTTATGGTGCCAGGCCCAGAGTCAGGTTAGAGTTTAGTGGGCCTAACGCCAGGGATTTACAGGGCCCAAGATCTCTGGGGTTAGGGTCATTATCATCCGGGAAGGCCTGCAGCCAGGGGTCAGCTTTTACGACTCAGGCCCAGTCACCAGTTTAAGATTTAGAGATTTAGGGGGTTGGCTTTAATTTAGTTGGGCTGTCTAGGGCTCAGAGGCTCAGGGCCCATGTCATAGGGCCTGGCCCAGGGTCATGGTAGGGTGGTAACATTTAGGTCATGGCCTGGTGGCTCAGTGGCTAGGTTTGATTTAGGGCTCCACTACCACAGCCTGTGGGTCAGGTTTAGGATCTTGAGGTTTTATTTTGAGTGGCTTTAAGAGTAGCAGGTTTCTGGGGCCTTACTCAGCTGGCCTGTGGTTGAGCCTGGATTATTTTGGCTCAGGGCCTGGGTGGTTTATTAGGGTTTTATTTTCATTTTTTGATTTTATTTTTAGTTTAGTTTAGTGTTTAGGCATTTTAGGGCTTGTGGTTTAGAGTTTCTGATTTATTACTTTTTAGGGTTTAAGGTTTATGGTCTAGGTTTAGGATTTAAGGCCTAAGATTTAGGATTTAATGACAAATTTAACATTTGCCTTTTAGTTTATTTTGTTTATTTTTTATTTATTTATTTTTATTTTATTTATTTTTAGGTTTGTGTGTCCAGTTTATATTTTCTTTTAGGTTTAGTTTTAGGTCATTTTAAGTTTATTTTAGGTTTTATTTTTTAGTTTAGTTTAGGTTAATTTAGTCTATTTTATTTTATATAGTTTAGTTTAGGTTTAGTTTATTTTAGGTTTATCGCTTTTAGGTTTTATTTATTTTTATTTAGTTTATTTTAATTTAGTTTTCTTTATTTTATTTATTTTTTTATTTTAGGTTTTAGGGTTTTTTATGTTTTATCTTTAAGTTTAGTTTCTTTTATTTAATTTTATTTTATTTTATTTTAGGTTTATTTTAGTTTTATTATGTTTAGTTTTATTATATTTTAAGTTTTATCTTTAAAATTTATTTTATTTTTAGTTTATTTTAGGTTTTATTTATTTTATTTTAGTTTACCAGTCATTTATTTCTAGTTTAAGTTTTAGTTTAGATTTAATTATTTATCATTTTATCCAGGTTCATTATTTATTTTATGTTTAGGTTTTAGGGTTTAAGGTTTGGGTTGGGTAGTTTATTTGTTATGGTTTCAGATGAGGGTTTGGGGTTTGTGGGCTCAGTGGCCTAGTTTAGAGGATCAGGGCCCAAAGCCCTGTGGCCCACGCACACCATAGGCCCAGGTCAGTTTAGGAGTTTAGTGGTCAGTGCTCAGGGCCCATGGTCAGGTTTAGGAAGATTTAGGAGTTTAGTGTTTAGTGGCCCAGTGGGTTTAAGTTTAGGCCCAGTTTAGGGAGTTTAGGTTTAAGGTCAGTGGTTTATGGTTAGTGGTGGTTATTTGGGCTCAGGTTAGGAGGTTTTGGTTTTGACTCCAGTGTCAGTTCAGAGTGGTTTAGGAGGTTTTAGTGGTTAGGGTTTTGTGTTTAGGTCAGATGTTTACAAGAGGTTTAGTGTAGTAAGGTTTGAGGCTCTGAGTTTAGGGTCATTTTTTAGGGTTTAAGGTTAGGGGTTTCTTTTATTTTTTATTTATTTTATTTTTTTATTATTTGATTTTATAGTTAGGGTTTAGTTTAGGGATTTTTTCATGCTTTAGGTTTGAGCCTGTTTGTGGATTAATTTTATGGTTTGGGGGTGGATTTAGTGGATTAGGAGTTTTAGTTTATTTAGTTTATTTTTATTTATTTATTTATATTTTATTTTATTTTAGGTTTAGTTTAGGTTTATATTTTCTTTTAGGTTTAGGTATAGGTTTTCATTTTAAGTTTATTTTAATTTTATTTTAGTTTAGGTTAAAGTTTATTTCATTTTATTTAGTTTAGTGTTTAGGTTTAGTTTATTTTAGGTTTACATTTAGGTTTTATTTATTTTTGCTTAATTTATTTTTGTTTAGTATTATTTATTTATTTTTTATTTTTTTATTTTAGGTTTAGGGTTTTTTTATGTTTTATCTTTTAAGTTTAGTTTTTTATTTTAATTTTTTATTTTATTTTAGGTTTATTTTATTTTATTTTAATTTAGTTTTATTATATTTGGTTTATTCTTAGATTTATTTTATTATTTACTTTAGGTTTTATATTTTATTTAGTCATTCACTGTTTAATTTTATCTAATGTAAGTTTAAGTTAGCCTTAGATTTTAATAATCCACATTCATTATCCAGGTTTAGTCAGCCTATGTTTAGGTTTTAGTGGTTTGGGCCTGGTTTGGGGTTTAGCCATGTATGGCTCATGGGCTCATAGGGTAGGGTTTATGGCTTTAGTGGGTTAGAGGGCCAGATTTAAGGGCCTCTTAGGAGCCCAGCCATCTCCAGGCCATTAGCCCAGGTCACCAGCAAGGTTTAAGAGTCTTAGCCTTGGGTTTATGGTCTTGGGTTTTATTTAGGTTACTTAGGGTTTAAGATTTGCTTTAAGGTTTAGCTTTAGGGTTTAAGATTTTTAGTTTAGGGTTTAGAGTTCTGGGGAGTTTTATTTAGGTTTAAGGTTTAGGGTTTAAAGTTTTATTTTTATTTTTTATTTTTTTTATTTTATTTATTTTATTTTATTTTATTTTTTTAGGTTTAAGGTTTAAGGTCAGTTTAGTTTAGTGGTAGGTTATATGGTTAGGTTGGGCTTTAGTATTTTTCAGGTTTGTGCTTTTTTTAGTTTGGGTTTGCCCGATTTTAGTTTAAGGCCCAGAGGGTAGGCAGGTGGTTTAGTAGGTTTTAGAGCCTGGTTTAGGGTTAATATTTGATTTTCAGTATTTTGGAGTTGAGGCCCAGGTATTTCTGGGCGCCTAAGGTTTAGGGCTAATACCCATTTCAGGGTAGGTTTAGAGTTTAGGGTTAGATTAGGGCTTTAGGATAAGCTTCTGGTAGGCTCAGCCAGGGTTTTTGCCTGGTGGCCTAATTATTCTCGGTCCTGTGGCCTAGGATCAAAGTTAAGCCAGCTCAGCCCAGAGCCAGGTCAGTGGAGGTTCAGGTTAGGGCCAGTGGCCCAGGTAGCCTGGCTGTGACTTAGAGACTCCAGGGCCTGCAGTCTGAGCCCAGGAAGCTCAGGCTCCAGGCTCAGTTCAGGGCCAGACTGGAACCCAGGCCAGGACTAAGACTCCAGGGCTCAGCCTAAGGCCTAGGGTCTTTGGGCTGGGGCTGATCATAGATGGCTTAAGGCCAACCAGAGGCCAAGCCTGGGCTGGGCTCAGTCCAGGATCTGTAGCCTAGTCCTCAGCCTGTGTGGCTCAGCCTTAGGGCCTCAGTTAGCCAGAGCCTGTACCTGGCCCAGTATTCAGTGGCCCAGGGCCTTGGCCCATGGAGTGTGACATTTGAGTCATAGCCAGGTAGGCCTGTGATCAGCTCTGATTTAGGCCCAGGTTTAGGTGAATGGCTCGCCCAGTGGGCTCAGGTTGGGCCAGGATTTCATGGTTTAGGGCAGGTGTGCAGTTTTGTGGCTCTGTCTCGCCAGGGCCAGAGCCTGGTTAGTCAGGGTTTAGGGTTTGCCTATGGTTTAGGTGGCCTGAATCCCAGGACTCAGTGTCACATCAGGGCCTCAGCCCAGGGATTAGATAGAGGCTTGTAGGCCCAGGTTAGTTTAGGGCCCAGGGTTTAGGGTTTAGGGCCTGTGGTTTAGGGCCTAGTGGCTCAGCAGGATTAGTTTTCTCAAACCAAGTGTTTAGAAGCCTAGATTTATCATTTTATTTTTAATTTTAGGTTTATTTTTATTTTAGTTTATGTTTTCAGGTAGGTTTACATTTATGTTTATTTTTAGTAATTTAATTTATTAGTTTAGGTTTAGTTTTATTTTATTTTTTTAGGTTTAGGTTTTAGCTTTCATTTTAGGTTTATTTTAGGTTTTATTTCTTAGATAAGTTTAGGTTTATTTTAGTTTATTTTATTTATTTTGGTTTAGGTTTAGTTTATTTTAGTTTATGTTCAGTTTATTTATTTTAGTTTTATTTTAGTTGAATTTTATTTTATTTTGTCTATTTTTATTTTAGGTTTAGGTTTTTTTTAGTTCAGGATTTTTTATTTTAGGTTTATTTTTTTTTATTTTTTATTTATTTTATTTAGGTTTATTTTATTTTATTTTTTTTTGAGTTTTTATTTTATTTAGTTTTTTCCTGATTTATTTTATTTTAGTTTAGTTTAGGTTTTATTTATTTTATTTTAATTTATTTCTTACTTATTTTATTTTATTTGTATTAGGTTTAAATTTTAGTTTAGGTTTTAATTTTATCATTTATCCAGGTTAAATCATTTAATTAGGTTTATTTTAGTAGGTTTAAGTTTCAGTGGTTTTACCAGGTCAGGTCTATGATCTTATGGCCTGAGGTGTAGGCCTGGGTAGTTTAGCAGTTTAGGTTTAGTGGGTTTTAGATTAGGTTTTGGTTGGGTCAGTATTTGGGGTTTAAAGTTTAGGATTTCAGGTTTGGGTTTAAGTGAGCTGGCTTTATTTTAGTCAGTTTCCTTAAGTTTCAGTTTTCATTGTGAGCCAGGTTTAGGCCCAGGTCAGTGTGTTTAGGGCTCAGAGCCTCAGGGCTTTAGGGTAGGGCATGGTTAGGGTTTTGGGCTGTGGCCAGAACTGCAGCTCAGCCTCAGGGCCTGGAGCCCAGGGTCTAGTGTCATAGACTATATTTAGCTTTAGTATCATGATTTAGTTCAGGTTATGGAACATCTAAAACTGGCTCACAGTATTTTATAGCCTATGTATTCAGGTCTGTTGGCTTTGGGGCCCAGTCTTCTGGCTCAGTTTAAGGGCCCAGGTCAACTCAGTTCTGGGCTCAGGAGCCCAGGGCCTAGGGCCCAGGTTGTTGGGTCAGTTGGGTGGCCCAGGCCCAGGCCCAGGGCCCAGTTTAGGCCCAGGGCCTGTTTCAGGCCTAGTAAGTGGCTCAGTGACTGTGATTAGTCTTATCAGCCAAGGGCAAAGCAGAGTTTAGGGCCTCAGTTTAGAGGGTCTGTGGGTTTTAGGGCTCAGAGTTTAAGGTTGGTGGCCTCAGGCCTGGCTCAGGTTTAGCCTAAGATCAGTGGCTCAGGTTAGTTTTGTGGATTTAGGGTTAGTGGTTTTTTATTCTCTTTATCATCTTTTTATATTTATTTTATTTAGTGGTTTAGGTTTTGCCTTTTAAGTTTAGGTTTGGCTCAGGTTTAGAGTTTTAGGATTTGGGATTTATGGTTTATGATTCAATGTTCAGGGTTTTTTTAAAAATAAAAATTAAGTAAACTGGTAGGTTTAGGCTTATTTAGTTTTTTTATATTACTTTATTTATTATTTATTTTTATGTTTAGGTTTAGGTTTTTATTTTATTTTTTTAGGTTTAGGTTTTAGGTTTTCATTTTAGGTTTATTTTAACGTTTATTTTTAGTTTAGGTTTAGTTTATTTTATTTTATTTATTTATTTTAGTTTAGGTTTAATTTATTAGGTTTACGTTAGGTTTTATTTATTTTAGTTTAGTTTATTTATATTGTTTATTTTATTTGGTTTAGGTTTTTTTTATTTTGTTTATTTTTTATTTTAAGCATAATAGGGTTAGTTTTATTTCATTTTAATTTTATTTTAGTTTATTTTATTTTATTTTATATTTAGTTTTTATTTTATTTAGGTTTTTATTCTAGATTTATTTTTTAGTTTAGTTTAGCTTTATTTATTTTATTTTATATTTCATTTCTATTTTATTTTATTTAAGCCCAGGTTTAAGCCTTTAGTTTAAGTTTAATTTTATTTTATTATTTATTATCCAGGTTTATTTTTTACTGTTTACTCTGTTTTTGTATAGGTTTAGGGTTTGGTAAAGCATGGCTCAGGGTTTATGGTTATACATGGGGTAGGGTTAGTCAGTGGTTTCAGGTTTGTTAATGTTGGATTTATTTAGGGTCAGGTAGCCTAGGGAGGGTCATTTTAGGCTTTAGAGCATGGTCAGGGTTTACCCTCAGAGTCATGGATCTTAGGCTCAGTGTTTGCTAAGATACAGGGCCTCAGTTTTCTTGTGGCCTGTGAGCCTGGCTCAGGGGTCCCAACGTCAGCCTGCCTGGGTCTCAGGTCATGGCCCAGGTCAGCCTAAGGTGCCAGTTCTGGCCCAGTGTCTGTGGCCCAGGGCCTGTGGCTCAGGCCTGGGCCCAGGCCCAGGGCTCAGTGCTCAGGGTGCTGTTCTGGGCTCATTTAAGGCCCAGAGTTTGCCCAGTGGCCCCCAGTTTAGGGTTTTGGTGTCAGGGCTCAGAGCTCAGTGGTTCAGCTCATTTAGCCTTAGGCTGGCTGGCCTAAGATTTAGGGGTCAGTGGCTTGACTCCAGGGATTAGTCTGGGCCCAAGGCCCAGGGTCTTGAGCCTAGAGCCCAGGCCCAGGACTAGGAGCAAAGAGGCCCAGTGTCACCCAGTGTTGGTTTAGTTTTAAGTCAGGAGTCCAGCCTGGGCCTTGTCCTTGTTTATAGTTTAGAGTTTCAGGTTTTTTTTATTTTATTTTTGATTTTTTATTTTTTTAATTAGTTAGGGTTTGTGGTTTTAGAGATTAGATTCTGATTTTTTAGGGTTTTAGGGTTTAGTGTTTTAGGATTTGGGCTCACGCCCAATGTTTAGGGTTTTAAAACCAAGAAGTTTAGTTTATTTAGTTTATTTTATATTTATTTTGGTTTTATTTATTTATTTATTTTAGGTTTAGCTCAGTTTATTTTTAGGTTTAAGTTTTAGGTCATTTAAGTTTATATTTAGGTTTTATTTTTTAGTTTTAGGTTAATTTTAGTTTATTTTATTTATATTTAGCTAGGTTTATTTATATTTATTTTATTATTTAAGTTTATTTATTTTAGTTTAGTTTTATTTAGTTTAGTTTTTTTTTATTTTTTTATTTTTTTATTTGGTTTAGTGGTTTTATCTTATTTTATCTTAGGTTTTTTTATTTAATTTTGATTTTGTTTTATATCAGGCTTATTTTTTATTTTAAGTTTATTTTATTTTATTTAGGTTTTACCTTGGATTTATTTTATTTTAATTTAGTTTAGTTTTAATTTTTAGTTTTCACTTGTATTTTATATTTATTTAAGCTATTTAGATTTTAATTATTATTATTTTATCATCCACAGGTTATTTAGCTCAGTTTAGTGGTGAGAGTGTCAAAGATGTTTTGGTCAGGGTTTATGGTGTTAGGTTTTAGGGTTTAGGGTTTAGGTCATTTAGTTTTAGGTTTGGGGTAGTTTTAGTGGCTATCTAGGTTTTGAGCCATTTTGTGGCCCAGGGTTTACAAATGATCTCAATGGCTCAGTTTAAGCAAGTGGGTTAGCTCAGTGGCCCAGTGGCTCAGTTTAGTCAGGTTTATGGCTCACTTAGGCCTAAGCCCAGGTCCAAGCCTAGGTTTTTAGTTTTAGGCCTGGTTCAGTTAACTAGGTGGTTTTCGGGTTACCTGGGGTTTTGGGTTTAGTGGTTTAGGGTTTAGGTTAGGTTTTATTTAATTTTTTTATTTTTAATTATAATTTTTAATTTATGGTCATCCAGAGGTTTAGTTTAGGCCTGGTTTTAGGCTCAGTGGCCTAGGGTTTAGGGTTTAGGTTAGTGTGGCTAGAGTTTTAAAAAATCAAACCCAGCTCATTATCATTTTATTTATTTTCTTTTCTTTATTTATTTTATTTATTTTTTATTTTATTTAGTATTTTATTTATTTGGTTTATTTATTTTAGTTTAAGTTTTTTATTTTAGTTTATTTTTTTTAATTTAGATTTATGTTTATTTTTTAGTTTAGTTTTATTTTTATTATATTTTTAGGTTTAGGTTTTATTTTTTATTTTAGGTTTATACTTAAGTTTTATTTTATTTTTTTAGGTTTAGGTTTTAGGTTTTACTTTTGGTTTTTTTTAGATTTTATTTTTAGTTTAGGTTTATATTTAGTTTATTTTATTTAGTTTAGGTTTACGCTTTAGGTTTAGTTTATTTTAGGTTTAGGTTTAAGTTTTATTTAATTTAGTTTAGTTTTAGTGTAGTTTATGTTTATTTTATTTTATTAATTTTTAGGTTTTTTCTTTATTTTAGGTTTTTTTAGTTTAGGTTTAAGGTTTTGGTTTTAACAGAGAACAAATTCAAATTTAAAATTTCTTCTTTTCGATTTCATCAACCAAGTAACACACCAAGTTTTCTAAGACACAAGACTTAAAGATCAAAAATGAGCACACATAGAACAAATCAAAATCCATAGATAACTAGAATTATCTCTACTATAATAACATAGTTCCATAAGTAGCAGATCGAATCGGTCGTTCTTTAGTTTCTTCAGTTCCCATCAGAACCACCTTGGTCTCTTGACTAGTGGGATCAACCATCATATCCCTGAAATCTCCCTCCACCACCACCACGGCTTTAACCTCCTCTCCTGCCTTCCATAACCATCATCGACCACCACCTCCATATCTACCAACACCTCTAGATCCCACCATTCACACCTCCTCTACCTAGATCTAGAATGACCTAGTTGATGGTGATGTTCCGCCATCAAGCTCCCATTCTGAGATTTTGGTTTATGTTAGCTTATTGTGTTTAGTGTTTAGATTTATTAACTTATTTAGTTAGTTAGGGGGGTCAGGTTTAGGAGGGAAATTTAGGCTTTAGGGTTTAGGGTTTAGGGTTTGTGGTCAGGTTAAAGGGTGGTTATAGGTTTAATGTTTAGGGTTTATGGTTTATGGTTTATGTTTTTTTTAAATTTACTAAATCGGTAGGTTTAGGTTTATTTAGTATATTTAGTTTATTTTATTTATTTTTTTACTTTATCTTTATTTTTTAAGTTTATTGTTTAGTTTTATTTAGTTTATTTTGTTTACTTTAGGTTTATTTATTTTTAAGATTTCTATTTTAGTTTATTTTTGGCTTAAGTTTAGGTTTATTTATTAGTTGAGTTTTATTTTATTTTAGGGTTTAGGTTTTATTTTTATTTTAGTTTAAGTTTTTTTTATTTTTTATTTTTTAGTTTTAAGTTTAGGTTTTATTTTAGTTTATTTTTTACATTTTATTTTTTAGTTTATGTTTAGGTTTAATTTTAGTTTTATTTTATTTTATTCGGTTTAGGTTTAGTTAATTTTAGGTTTAGGTTTATGTTTTATTTCTTTAGTTTAATTTATTTTAGTTTAGTTTAGGTTTATTTTATTTTAGGTTTTAGTTTTTTCTTAGTTTAGGTTTAGGTTTTATTATTTATTTATTTTATGTTTTATTTTTATGTTTTTTAGGTTTTGGTTTATATTTAGTTTTATTTATTTTATTTTAGGTTTATTTTATTTTATTTACGCTTAGTTTTATTTTATTTAGGTTTTTTATTCTTATGATTATTTTATCTTTGTTTAATTAAGATTTATTTTATTTTTATTTTCATTTTTTCTTTTATTTTTTTATTTGTATATTTTATTTAGGTTTAACATATTTATTTATTTTATTTTATTTTATTTAGCCAGGGAGTTTAGATTTAGGCCCAGGGTGTGGAAGTATGGCCCAGGACTCAGAGGCCTGAGTGGGTTTAGGGTGCAAGTCAGTTTAGGGTAATCAGTTTTGAGTTGGTGGGAGTTTAGTTATGGCGGTTAGGTTAATAGAGTCAGGTGGGGTTTAGGGTTTGAGCCTGTTGTCTCAGTGCCTGGGTTTAGGGTGGCTCAGGGCCTGGGGTAGAGCCAGGGTCAGGATTTGGGCTGCAAGCCCAGATTGTTGTGGCCTGGGTGAGCCTGTGGTCAAGATAGTCTGGCTAGGATTTAGATTTAAGATTTAGGGTTTAGTTTTGTGGTTGGTGGTTTATGGTTTAGGTTAACCTAGGTTTTAAGTTTATTATATGGTTTAATTTAAAGTTAGTTGTTGGTTTTGGTCAGTTTAGTGGTTTAAGGTTTAGTATTAGTTTTCAGATCTAGGGTTTAGGGTTTAATGTTTTTGTTTTTAAAAAGAATTAATTAAATCTAAAGGTTTAGGTTTATTTTGTATATTCTTTATTTATTTTAGTTTATTTTATTTTTATTTTCATTTTGATTTATTTTTGTTTTATTTTATTTTGTTTAGATTATCTATTTTAGGTTTATTTATTTTAGTTTAGTTTTAATTCTAGTTCATTTTTAAGTTTTGGTTTAGGCTCTTATTTTAGTTTTTTTAAATTTTATTTTTTTTTAAGTTTAGGTTTTATTTTAATTTTAGGTTTAGTTTGGGTTTTATTTTATTTTTAGGTTTAGGTTTTAGGTTTTATTTTATGTTTTTAGGTTTTATTTTTTTAGCTTTAGGTTTATTTTAGTTTATTTTATTTTGCAGATTAGTTTCAATTTAGTTTATTCTTTATGTGGTGGATTTAAGGTTTGGGTTTAGGGTTTGTTTTTTGTTTTAGGTCAGGGTTAAATGGGCAGTGTGGGTGGTATCCAGATCAGGGTAGGTTTAGGGTTTAGGGTTTAGGTTATTTTAGGACTGGGTCAGGGTTATTATTTTGGACCTATGTTTAGGGTTTTAGGGTTTAGAGTTTTTTAAAAAAAATTAAGTAAACCACTGATTTATGTTTAGTTAGTTTATTTAGTTTATTTTATTTATTGTAGTTTATTTTATTTTTATTTTATTTATGTTTAATTTTTTTATTTTGTTTAGTATTTATTTTAGGTTAATTTATTTAGTTTAGGTTTTATCAGTCCATTTAGGTTTAGGTATATTATTTAGATTAGTTTTATTTTTATCTTTTTTAGGTTTTATTTTATTTTAAAGTTTAAGTTTAGGTTTTATTTTATTTAAGTTTAGCTTTAGGTTTTTATTTTAGTTTATTTTAGGGTTTTACTTTTAGTTTAGGTTTATTTTATTTATTTTATTTTAATTTAGTTGGTTTAGGTTTATATTTTTAGGTTTAGGTTTATTTTAGTTTAGGGTTTAGGTTCTTTTTATATTTAAGTATTTTTATTTTATTTAGTTTTATTTAATTAGGTTTATTTTATTTTATTTTCATCTGGGTTTTAGTTTAGGTTTTTATTTAGGTTTATTTTATCTTTTATTAGCTTTATTTTATTAATTTATTTTAGTTTAGTTTTTTGTTTTGTTTAGGTTTAGTTTGGTTTTTTATTTTATATTTTATTTTAGGTTTAGTTCTTTTATTCTTAATTTTATCTTAATTAGTTTCTTTTAAGGTTTTTTGGTTTTAGGCTCATGATTTGGGTCAGTTAGGTTAGGTTCAGTGGTCAAGATCTAGGTAGCCTGGGTGTTGTAGGGTAGAGGCAGTTTAGGGTCAGTGCAGTTTAGGTCAGTGCTGTCTTAAGTGGCCCAGGGTCTTTAAAGTAGGCTCACTGCCAGGTTTTTTTTTAAATATTAAGGGCAGTTCAGTTTTTTTCCTGGTTTTAGGTTTTAGGGTGGTGTCTTGGCTAGGTATGCCAGTTTAGTGGTCATGATCTAGTGGGTAAGCCCAGTCAGTGGTCAGTGTGCCCAGGTTTAGGGTGGCTGAGTTTAGAATCAGTTTAGGTTTTCAAAACAATAAAGTCCAGCTCAGGGCCCAGTGGTGGTTAGTTTAGGTCTGGGGCAAAGTTATTTATTTATTTTTATTTTATTTTTTAGAGTTTTTTTAGGGTTGGGGTTTAGTTATAGTTTTAATTTAGGGTTTAGGGTCAGTTTTGGATTTAGGTTTGCCTTTTTTTCCAAATTAAGTAAACCGACATGTTTTAGATTTATTTAGTATATTTAGTTTATTATTATTTTAGTTTACTTTATTTTTATTTTATTTAAGTTTATTTTTATTTTATTTAGTTTAGTTTATTTATTTGAGGTTTATTTATTTTAGTTTTAGTCCTCGGTTTATTTTAGGTTTAGGTTTACTTTAGGTTTTTTTTAGTTGAGTTTTATTTTTATTTAATTTTTTATTTTTAGTTTTCTTTTATTTTTTAGGTTTAGGTTTAGGGTTTTATTTTATATTTTAAGTTTAGGTTTTAGGTTTTTTATTTTTAGGTTTATTTTTAAGTTTATTTTAGTTTAGGTTTAAGTTTTTTAGTTTATTTTATTTTATTTTATTTAGTTTAGGTTTAGTTTATTTTAGGTTTAGGTTTTATTTATTTTAATTTAGGTTTAGGTTTACTTTATTTTGTTTGTTTTATTTTTATAGTTAATGTGTCTTTAGTTTAGGGTTGTTTTATTTTATTATTTTTTAGGTTTATTTTTTTAGGTTTAGGTTTTATTTAGATTTTATTTTATTTTATTTTATTTTAAGTTTATTTTTTTATTTTACATTTAGTTTTGTTTTATTTTAAAATTGTGGATTACACCATCTTTCCAAAGATAGTTCACACAAAGGCAACCCCTTAGGTTGGCTAGTTGTACCAATGAGACTATCCATTTGGATTTTAAATTTAAGATAGACAATTGATATAGCCTTCTCGTGGGTCCATCACACCGACATGGTCCATAACAAAATCTATCAAATTTGACTGAGCTCACATCCCTAGCAGATATGCCCTCAATTTGAAATCAAACTAAACCAAACAAACCAAATCAAATCACATGAAATTAAGATAAAATTAACTCTGACTACTTTAAGTTGACATAAGTCCCCGGTGATAATCACTCAGTAGTCACCCTAGGTCAAGTTGGATTTGTTGTGCATCCAATAGGTCATGGTTGTTCCTCATTGGAAGATGTAAGTCTGTGCCTTCTTCCTAGACAACCACAGACATCAAAGGAAACCCCTTACAAGCTCTTCCCGGTAGACAATCTCTTGGATTTGCAAACTTGAGATAGGCCGATAGCTCCATCGGTCCATAACTCCCATCAAACCAAATCTGATTTTCCCTTGTGGAGTTAAATTACACCCTTCTCCCTATTATAGCCTAAAATCATATATAAACAAGTCAAACAAACAAATTAAATTCAAAACCAACCTCTCTAGTGGAGCCAAATTAAACCAACTCCCCCAAAAGAGTCTAAATCAAAGAAATCCAACCAAACTCTTATTCCTAGCGGATACATCCACAAATAAATCTATGAAATTAAACATAAATCCTAATCACCAGGGAATAGCCTGAACTTGCTTCCCTAGTGGAAGGTTCATATACCATCCAAGACTCGAGCCCATATCTCAGTATATGCCTCCACATCAAAAACAAAATAAATTAAAATTGATTCGATATTCTCTAGTGGATTATAGATTCTTATCCCCAATGTATCTTCTTTCCACAAATCATATAATCAAATCAAATTTAAACCTTATCCCCAACATATTTTCTTCTTCTATGCCCTCGACATAGACCTCTCACATGTCATGTCCAATGTATGTGTGATCCCCTAGTGGATTTGCCTCCATGTCCTTGACATGGAATTCTCATCAAATCTTATTTTTTCTCATATGCACACCTTTAATACTTCAACCAAAAGCCTAACAAGTATGCTCAAATTACATCATCTTAAGATTGTAATCAACATTTTATGGTTTATGATGCTACAAGCTCAAACTAACTATTCAGTATCATGCTAAACATATTATAGTATGAATTAGCACACTATATTATTTTATAATATATGATGTCATTTTGTAATTTGCTACAATATAATATATTGTCTAACATAAAGCTCATTAAAATCATTTAAACAAAAAAAAATGAAATTTTATCAAAATATGAAATATGTTCATTTTGGATGTAAAATTGTTATTTTTCTATTAAAAATGGTACAAAATAGCATAATTTTTGGTGTTGCTTCCTGGTGTGTGCCATGAATTTGGCCAAATTCTTCCATCTCAACCTTCAAATTAACATTTTATGAGTTTTGACCAAATGTATTATAACTAAAGTAAAACATACTAAAATGTACAATAACATTTAATAACACACCATGAAATTCATATATATGTGAAGTTATATTGTTATGTACATTATATTTCAATATGCTTTCATATAATATATTATATTACATTACACCTTAAAATGAATAACACAAAAAAAATTTATAAAATTTGGTTGAAAATGAACATTTATTTTGGATGTAAATTTCCATTCTTTCGATTAAATTACACACCATAGCACAACCCCAATGATGTTCCTTAAAGCTTACCTTGAATTTGGCCAAATCCCATCATCTCAGCCTATAAATCAATATTTTTATGAATTGTACTAGTATAAACTCTTCAACATCATACTATAAGAAAGTAAAATAAGCAAAACAACAAGTAGTAATCCACAATAGTATGCTATAATGTATGATGCTACACTATGTTATGGAATCCTATATTATAATACACAATAACATATTATATTATATTATATTGAATATCAAATAAAAAGGAATTGGTTAAGATAAAAAAAATCATAAAATTAGTCTAAAAAATAAAAAAATTATATATTTTAGTTGTACCACTTACATATTTTGAATTGGGACAATATATTATGATGTCATGCTCTACCTATTATGAATTTGGCCAAATTCCACCATTTTAAAGTCTAAACCAACATTTTTATAAATAATTCTTGTGTAGGCTTGACTGTAAGATTGTAAAATAATTTAAAAGAATTTAAGAACAATATATTATAATATATGATGTTATACTATGCAACAACATAGAATATTTCTTTTGAACATAAAATCTTACTTTTAAGACTAAAAGTGGTAAGCACACCTTGGTACTACAACCTAATTCCCACTTGAAATTTAATAAATTTCATCATCTCGCTTTTTTAAATCAATATTTTATGATTTTATTAATATAGACTATATGGTACAATACCATAATATACTAAAACAATTTCAAAACATTTTATAACATCCAAAAACACATCACTACATGTTCAAACATATGATGCTACATTATACTATAATATATGGTAATATAATGTGATTTATGGTTAGGGTTTATGGTATTCAAATCTCTAATAGTTAAGGGAAAGTATCTTGAAGACATTTTATTTAGCTACCATAATTATGTTAGGATTTGGTCATTCTTTATATCCACTAATAATGACATCTTTATTCAAGGTTTAGGGTTGAGGGTTTAGAGTTAGGGTTTAGGGTTATAGGTTTAGGGTTGTAAGGTTTAGGGATTAGGGTTTATGGTTTTAGGGTTTAGGGTTTAAGGTTTAGGGTTTTTAGGGTTTAAGGTTTAGGGTTTAAGGTTTAGGGTTTAAGTTTTAATTTAGTATTTAAGGTTTTTTTTTAAAAAGAGAACAAATTTAGATTCAACATTTCTTCTTCTTGATTTCATCAACTAAGAATCACCCCATGTTTTTTAAGACACAAGTGACGACATAGATAAAAATTGAGCACCCATAGAGAAAATTAAAAACCATTGATAAATAGAATAATCTCTACTGTAAAGACACAGTTTCATAAGTAGCAGATCAGATCGACTATTCTTCGCTCTCCATCGCACCACCCCACCTCTTGAGTAGCGGGATCCACCATCATATCCCCGATCTCTCCCTCCTCCACCACCACGGCTATAACCTCTATCGCTCCTCCCTCCACCAAAACCAGCACTCCTCCGACCACCACCTCCATATCCACCAGCACCTGTATATCCCCCACCACCAGTGTAATAACTATCACCGTCGCCTTTGCCTCCACCACTAGATTTAGACTGAGCCTAGTTAACTGTGATGTTCATTTAGGGTTTAGAGTTTATTGTTTAGTAGTTTAGGTTTTAGAATCTAGAGTTGAGTTTAGGGTTTTAAGGTTTAGGGTTTAGGGTTTAGGGTTTAGGAGGTTTAGAGTTCTATGTTTAGGGTTTAGGGTTTAGGGTTTAAGATTTAGGATTTAGGTTAAGGTTTTTTTATTAAGTAAAACCAACAGTTTAAGTTTATTTAGTTTATTTTTTTTATTTGAGTTTATTTTATGTTTTATTTTTATTTAGGTTTATTTTTTATTTTTTATTTAGTTTAGTTTATTTATTTTAAGTTTTTTAATTTTAGTTTAGGTTTTCTATTTTAGTTTATTTTTTAGGTTTAGGTTTATTTTTAGTTGAGGGTTTATTTTTTAGGTTTAGGTTTAGGTTTTATTTTGTTTTTTAGGTTTAGGTTTTAGTTTTATTTTAGGTTTATTTTAGGTTTTATTTTAGTTTATGTTTAGATTTATTTTTAGTTTATTTTATTCTATTCAATTTTGGTTTAGGTTTAGGATTATTTTATTTTAGGTTTAGGTTTAGGTTTTATATAATTTAGTTTAGTTTATTTTAATTTAGGTTTAGGTTTATTTTATTTTGTTTATTTTTTTTTTAATTTAAGTTTAGGTTTTTTTAGTTTAGGGTTTAGGTTTTATTTTTATTTATTTTTTTAGGTTTATTTTTAGGTTTAGATTTTTTATTAGTTTTATTTTGTTTATTTAGGTTTTATTTTAAGTTTAATTTTATTTTATTTAGGTTTTATTTTAGTATAGTTTAGGTTTATATTTATTTTATTTTAGTTTAGTTTTTATTTTTTATTTTTTTTCTTTTTAGGTTTAGGTTTAGGCTTAGGTTTAATTTTAGTTTATGCTAGTTATTATTTTTTTATTTTTTTTATTTTATTTACTTTTAAGTTTTAATTAGATTTAGGTTTTAGCTTTTTATGATTTAAGGTTAGTTTAGGGTTTAGGGTTTATGGTTTAGGGTTTAGGGTTGGGGTTTAGGGTTTGGGGCTTAGGGTTTAGGTTTTACTTTAGAGTTTAAGTTCTAGTTTAGGGTTTAGGGTTTAAGGTTTTTTTTAATAGAGAAAAAAATGAGATTCAACATTTCTTCTTTTCAATTTCATCAACCAAGTAGCACCCCAAGTTTTCTGAGACACAAGTGATGACATAGATAAAAATGAGCCCATAGAGAAAAATTAATAACCCTAGATAAGTAAAATTGTCTTACTATAAAGACACGTTCCATAAGTAGATCGATCGACCATTCTCTTCATTTATCGAACCCACCCTCGCCTCTCAGTAGTGGGATCCGCCATCATATTTCGATCTCTCCTCCACCACCACAGTCGTAACATCTATCACTCCTCCCACCTCGATAACCACCACTGCTCTGACCACAACTTCCATATCCATCAACACCTCTAGATCCCCCACCACCACTATGATAATCGCCACCTCGCCGCCTCCACCGATCTACACTGAGCCTAGTTGATATGATGTTCTATCGGTTTTGCCCATTTTAGTTTAAGGTTAGTTAGTGTTTATAGTTTATGGTTTTTAGTGGTTAGGGTTTGGGGTCTAGGTATGTTATGGTTTTAGGTTTACTTATTTATGATTTAGGGTTTAGGATTTTAGGATTTGTGGGTTTACGATTTTTAGTGGATTTAGGGTGTGGTTTTTTCTTAAAATTAAGTAAATCGATAGTTTAGGTTTATTTAGTTTATTCATTTATTTATTTGAGTTTATTTTAATTTTTTCTTTTTATTTAAGTTTGTATTTTATTTCTATTTCATTTAGTTTATTTTTTTATTTATTTATTTTCGCTTTGGGTTTTATTTTAGTTTTTTAGGTTTAGTTTATTTTTAGTTGAGTTTTACTTTTATTTTATTTTTCCTGTTTAGGTTTATTTTTTTACTTTTAGGTTTAGGTTTAGATTTTATTTTATTTTTTTTTAGGTTTTAGGTTTTATTTTAGGTTTATTTTAGGTTTTATTTTTTAGTTTAGGTTTAATATTATTTTGGTTTATTTTATTTTATTTAGTTTATGTTTAGGTTTAGTTTATTTTAGGTTTAGGTTAAGGATTTATTTATTTTAATTTAAGTTTAGGTTTATTTTATTTTGTTTAATTTATTTTAATTTTTCGTTTAGGTTTTTTTAATTTAGGGTTTAAGTTTTATTTTTTATTTATTTTTTGGTTAATTTTTAGGTTTATTTTTTAGGTTTAGATTTTTATTTAGTTTTTATTTTATTTTTTTAGGCTTATTTTATTTTTATTTTAGGTTTCTTTTTTATTTTATTTAGGATTTAAATATTTTAGTTTAGTTTAGGTTTTTATTTATTTTATTTTAGTTTAGTTTTTATATTTTATTTATAATTTCCTTTTAGGTTTAGCCTTATGTTTAGGTTTAGGTTTTAGTTTATGTTTTTATTTTATTTTATTTTATTATTTTAATTCAGTTTAGGTTTTTTATTTATTTTTCTTTTTTGTTTTATTTAATTTAGGTTTAAGTTTTTAGCTTTTTAGTGTTTAGGGTTTAAAGTTTAGTGCTTAGGGTTTAAGTTTTAGTTTGGGGGTTTTGGGTTTAGGGTTTAGGATTTAATGTGTTTCTTTCGATTTCATGAACCAAGTAGCACCCCATGTTTTCTATGACAAGTTTAATTACATTGATAAAAAATGAACCCCCATAGAGCTAATCAAAAACACTAGATAAGTAGAACCTTCTCTACTATAAAGACACACTTTGATAAGCAATAGATTGGATCAGCTGTTGTTCAATTTTTCCAGTTCCCATCAAAACTACCCCCGCCTCTCAAGTAGCGGGATCCACCATCATATCCTCGATCTCTTCCCTCGCCCACCATGTCAGAATCTCTTGCTCCTCCGCCTCCATAACCACCACACCAAAGACCTTCATATCCACTAACACTTCTAGATCCCCCACCACCACTATGATAATCGCCTTCTTCACCTCTCCAGATGTGACCTGAGTTGATGGTGATGTTCCAATCGTGAAGGTTCTGCCATTCTTAAGGTTTAGGGTTTAGGGTTAATTTATCATTTAGGTTTTAGGGTTAGTTTAGGGTTTAGGGTTGTAAGTTTTAGGGTTTAGGGTTTAAGGTTTAGGCTTAGGGTTTATGGTTTATGGTTTAGGGTTTTAGGGTTTATGGTTTAGGGTTTAGGGTTTTAGGTTTAGGGTTTAGGGTTTAGGGTTTAGGGTTTGGTGATTTAGAGTTTTAGTAAGTAGGTTTAGGTTTATTTAGTTTATTTTTATTTATTTGAGTTTATTATTTTATATTTATATTTAGGTTTGCTTTTATTTTTATTAATTTTAGTTATTTATTTTAGGTTTATTTTTTTTTTGGTTTTATTTAGTTTATTTTAGGTTCAAGTTTATTTTTTAGTTGAGTTTATTTTTTTATTTTTTTTATTTTGTAGGTTTAGTTTTATTTTATTTTTAGGTTTAGGTTTAGGTATTTTATTTTTAGGTTTTTTATGTAGTTTTTGTATTTTTAGTTTTATTTTAGCTTATTTTATTTTTTTTTATTTTATTTATTTTAGGTTTAGGTTTAGGTTTAGTTCCATTTTATGTTTAGGTTAAGGATTTATTTATTTTAGTTTAGTTAAATTAATGTAGGTTTATTTATTTATTTTATTTATTTTATATTTATTTCAGGTTTAGGTTTTCTTTTAGTTTTAGGGTTTAAGTTTTCCTTTATTTTATTTTGGTTTTTTTATTTTTTAAGATTTATTTAGGTTTTTTTATTTAGTTTTATTTTATTTTAGGTTTATTTTATTTTTATTTTAGGTTTAGTTCATACTTTATTTAGGTCTTTTATTTTTTTTAGTGTAGTTTAGGTTTTTACTTATTTTATTTTAGTTTAATTTTATTTTTATTTTATTTTCTAGGTTTAGGTTTGGTTTAGGTTTAGGTTTTAGTTAATGTTTTAATTTTTATTTTTTTATTTTACTTTGGTTTAGGTTTTTTATTTATTTTATTTTGTTTTATTTAGTTTAGTTTTAGGTTTTAGCTTTTTTAAAGGTTTAGGGTTTGGTTTAGGGTTTGGGGTTTAGGGTTTAGGTTTTAGGTTTAGGGTTTAAGTTTTAGTTTATCGTTTAGGGTTTTGAGTTTAGGGTTTAGGGTTTAGGGCTTAAAGTTTTTTTTATTTTTAATAGATTGCAAATTCAAATTCAACATTTCTTCTTTTCAATTTCGTGAACCAAGTATTACCCCATGTTATCTAAGACACAAGTGATGACATAGATAAAAAATGAGCATCTATAGAGCAAATCAAAAACCCTAGATAAGTGGAACCTTCTCTACTTTAAAGACACAATTACATAAGGAGTAGATCGGATTGGCCATTCTTCATTTTCTTTAGTTCCCATCAGAACAACCCCCACCTCTCGTGTAGCGGGATCCACCATCATATCCTTGATCTCTCCGTCCATCTCCACCATGATTGTAACCTCTGTTGCACCTCTAGCCTCCATTACCACCACCTTCACCACCATATCCACCAAAGACTTCCAAATCCCCCACCACCGCTATGATAATCGTCGCCTCCACCATCGCCTTCACTTCCAAATCTAGATTGAGCCTAGTTGACGTTAATGTTCTTATTGTTAAGGTTCTGCCCATTTTTAGTGTTTAGGGTTAGTTTAGGGATTCAAGTTTAGGGTTAGTTTAGCTTTAGGGTTTAGGGTTTCAAGTTTAAGGTTAGTTTAGCTTTAGGGTTTAGGGTTTAGGGTTTAGGGTTATAGGTTTTATGTTTTAAGGTTTACAATTTATAGTATGAGGGTTTAGGGTTTTAGGGTTTTTAGTTTAGGGTTTAGGGTTTAGGGTTTACGGTTTAGGATTTAGGGTTTATGTTTATTTTTTATTTATTTGAGTTTATTTTAATTCTTATTTTTTTTTAGGTTTATTTTCTTATTTAGTTTAGTTTATTTATTTTAGTATAGGTTTATTATTTTAGTTTATTTTTTAGGTTCAAGTTTAGGTTTAGGTTTACTTTTTAGTTGAGTTTTATTTTATTTTATTTTTTAAGTTTGGGTTTTACTTTTTTTATTTTAAGTTTAGGATTAGGTTTTTATTTTATTTTTTAGGTTTAGTTTTAGGTTTTTATTTTTAATTAATTTTTAAGTTCTATTTTTTAGTTTACTTTATTTTATTTAGTTAAGGTTTAGGTTTAGTTGATTTTAGATTTAAGATTAGGTTTTATTTATTTTAGTTTAGTTTATTCACTAGGTTTTGGTTTATTTTATTTTATTTATTTATTTTATTTTAGGCTTATGCATTTTAGGTTTGGGTTTAGGTTTATTTTTTATTTATTTTGGGTTCAAGTTTTGTTTAGTTTTATTTTATTAGTTTATTTTATTTTAATTTATAGTTTATTTTATTAATGTTTTTATTCTTAGTTTATTTTATTTTAGTTTAGTTTTTTTTCTTTATTTTATTTTAGTTTATTTTTTTTATTTTTTTATTTTTATTTTTAGGTTTAGGTTTTAGTTTATGTTTTATTTTATTTTATTTTATTTTAGGTTTAGATTTTTTATTTATTTTATTTTAGGTATTTAGTTTAGTTTTATGTTTTTAGGTTTTAGGGTTTAGAGTTCTGATAGGGTTTAGGGTTTAGGGTTTTAGGGTTTAGGGTTTAGGGTTTTAGGTTTAGGGTTTAGGTTAGGCTTAGGTTAGGGTTTAGTTTAGGGTAGTGTTTAACTGTGTATTTAGGGTTTTGTGGTTTAGGGTTTAGGGTTTAGGGTTTTAGGTTTAGATTTAGGGTTTTAGGTTTAGGGTTTAGGGCCTTAGTGGCTTAAGATTAGGGTTTGTGGTAGGGTCAGGTGGGTCAGGGTTTAGCAGGAGGATTTATGGTTTAGGGTTGTAAGTTTAGGGTTAGATTTAGGGTTTAGGGTTTAGGGTTTGGGTTGAGGATTTAGGGTTTAGGTTTTTTTTAAAAAAAACCCACATAGGTTTATTTAGTTTATTTATTTAGTTTATTTTATTTTTTTTTATTAGCTTTATGTTTATTTTTATTTATTTTGGTTTATTTATTTTATTTATTTTAGGTTTAAGTTTATGTTTATTTTTTAGTTTATTTTTACTTTTATTTTATTTTCTTCATTTTTATTTTATTTTTTATTTTTATGGTTAGGTTTAGGTTTTTTTTATTATATTTTTTGTTTAGGTTTTTGATTTTTATTTTAGGATTATTTTTAGGTTGTATTATTTAGTTTAGGTTTAGATTTACTTTTGATTTATTTAAGTTTATTTAGGGTTTAGGTTTTATTTATTTTTGTTTCAGTTTAGGTTTTTTTTTGTTTAGGGTTTAGGTTTTATATTTTATTTATTTTTTAGGTTTTGGTTTAGGTTTAGGTTTAGGTTTTAGAATAGGTTTTTATTTTGTTTAATGTTTTTTATTTTATGTTGGTTCAGGTTTATTTATTTATTTTATTTTCATGATTTATTTAGTTTAAGTTTAAGTTTTTAGATTTTCAGGGTTTAAGGTTTAGCATTTAGGGTTAGTTGAGGGTTTAGGGTTTGTGATTTATAGTTTTTGGCTATAGGGTTTTGGGTTTAGGGTTTTTGGTTTTTTTATAACAGAGAACAAATTAAGATTTAACATTTCTTCTTTTGGATTTCATCAACCAAGTAACACACCAAGTTTTCTAAGACAGATGTTTACATAAAAAATGAGCACGCATAGAGTGAATCAAAAACCCTAGATAACTAGAACCTTCTATACTGTAAAGACATAGTTCCATAAGCAGCAGATTGGATCAACCCCAGCCACTCGAGTAGCAGGATCAACCATCAAATCCCCGATCTCTACCTCCGCCACCACCACGACTGTAACCTCCGTCGGTCCTCCCGCCTACATAACAACCACTACTCCAACCACCACATCAATATCCACCAAAGACCTCCAGATTCCCCATCACTTAACCGCCACTCGCTTCACTTCCATTTCCAAATCTAAACAAAGCCTGGTTGATGTTGTTATTCCATCAAGGTTATGCCCATTCTTAGGGTTTAGGTTTAGGTTAAGGTTTATTAGGTTTTAGGTAGATTTAATTTTAATTTATTAAGTTACTTTAGTTTTAGGGTAGTGGGTTTAGGGTTTGGGTTTAGGTTTAGGGTTTTGGTGTGTAGGGTTTAGGGTTTTGGCTTTTGGGTTTTGGCTTTATGCTTTAGGTTTAAGATTTAGGATTAGGGTTGGGTTCTGCTAGTTTTAGGGTTTTTAAGGTTTAGGTTTAGGATTAGTTTTGGGTTTAGGTTTTTTAAAATTAAGTTTACCCAGGGTTTAGATTTATTTAGTTTACTTAGTTTATTTTTTATTTATTTTGGTTTATTTTATTTTTTATTTTTATTTTCATTTTGTTTAGTTTAATTAGTTTAGGTATATTTATTTTTGTTTAAGGTATTTATTTTAGTTTATTTTTAGGTTTAGGTTTAGGTTTAGTTTTATTTTTTAAGTTTAGGTTTAATTGTTTTTTAGGTTTACATTTTTATTTTACTTTTTTAGTTTTGGTTTTAGGCTTTTATTTTAAATTTATTTTTTACATTTTATATTTTAGTTTAGGTTTAGGTTTATTTTAATTTATTTTATGTTATTTAGTTTAGGTTTAGGTTTAGTTTATTTGCCTTTGCTTTTATTTATTTTAGTTTAGTTTATTTTTTAGGTTTAGGTTTATTTTATTTTATTTTTTTTATTTTTTTAGTTTAGGGTTTAGGTTTTACTTTTTATTTATTTTAAGGATTTATTTTTAGGTTTATATTTTTAGGTTTAGGCTTTAATTTAGTTTTTATTTTATTTTATTTTAAGTTTATTTTATTTTTCAGTTTAGTTTAGGTTTTTCTTTATTTTATTTTAGTTTATTTTTATATTTTATTTTATTTTATTTTGTTTTAGGTTTAAGTTTTGGTTTTAGTTTTTATTTTATTTTATTTTTTTTTATTTAGGTTTAGGTTTTATTTTAGTTTATGTTTAAGTTTTTAGGTTTGTGGATTTAGGGTTTTGGGTTTAGGGTTTAGGTTTTAAGGTTTAGAGTTTAAGGTTTGGGTTTAGGGTTTAGGGTTGTGGCTCAGCCTCAGGGTTAGTGGTTATTGTTGTTTTGGGTTTGTGGTTTTTTAGGGTTTAGGTTTAGGTTTAGGATCAGGATTTAGTTGTGTGTTTAAGATTTATGATTTAGGTTAATATGGTTTGGGATTAAGGTTATGTTTAAGATTTAGGTTTAGGTTAATATTTAGTTTATGGTTTAGGGTTTAGGGTTTAAAGTTTTTTAAAAAAAAAAAAAACTTAAGTAAATTGGTAGGTTTAGGTCTATTTAATTATTTAGTTTATTTATTATTTATTTTAGTTTATTTTATTTTTTTATTTTTATTTAGTTTGTTTTAATTAATTTAGGTTTATTTATTTTAGTTTAATTTTTTTATTTTAGTTCATTTTTAATGTTTAGGCTTAGGTTTATGTTTATTTTTTAATTTAGTTTTATTTTAATTTTATTTTTTAGGTTTCTGTTTTATTTTCTATTTTGTTGTTTAGGTTTAGGTTTTTATTTTATTTTTTTAGGTTTTGGTTTTAGGTTTTTATTTTAGGTTTAATTTTAGGTTTAATTTTTTTTGTTTAGTTTAGGGTTTATTTTTGGTTTATTTTATTTTATTTAGTTTTTAGTTTAGTTTATTTTAGGTTTGGTTTTGGTTTTATTTATTTTAGTTTAGTTTATTTTAGTTTAGGTATAAGTTTATTATAGTTTATTTATTTTATTTTATTTTTTAGAATTAGTTTTATTTTTAGTTTAGGATTTTGATTTTATTTTTATATTTACTTTTGGGTTTAAGATTTTATTTAGTTTTAACTTTATCATATTTTAGGTTTATTTTATTTTTTTTATTTTATGTTTATTTTTAATTTGTTTAGGTTATTTATTTTTAGGTTTATTTTAATATATAATTTAGTTTAGGTTTTTATTTATTTTATATTAGTTTAGTTTTAATTTTTTTATTTCATTTTATTTTTAGGGTTAGGTTTAGGTTTAGGTTTAGGTTTATTTATTATTATTTTTATTTTATTTTGATTTTAGTTTATTTATTTATTTTATTTTAGGTTTTATTGAAGGTTTAGGTTTGGGTTTTTTTTTTTAAACCCAATTGGGGTTTGTCCTTACGTAATTATGCCCAAAAGTCAAATCTGATAAAACCCCATCTAAATACAACCAAAGTAAAATAGAGTAAAAGATACAAATTGATTAACAAGATAAGCCAATGAAAGATTAAGGCAAAAGCTTCTAGATGAGAGAATGCATGACACTATTTAGTTTAGGTTTAGGTTTTTAGATTTTTAGGGTTTAGGGTTTAGGGTTTATGGTTTAGAGATGTTGATTTTAGGGTTTAGGGTTTAGGGAGTAGGACATAGGGTTGTAGATTTTAGGGTTTAGTTTAGGTTTTAGGAGTTCACGATATAGGGTTTAGTATTTAGGGTTTAGTCATTAGGTTGGGTTTTGTTTTAATTTTTTTAAATTAAGTAAACCACCGTCAGGTTTATTTAGTTTATTTTTATTTATTTATTTTTTTATTATTTATTTTAGGTTTAGGTTTAGGTTTATATTTTCTTTTTAGGTTTAGTTTAGGTTTTCATTTTAAGTTTATTTTAGGTTTTATTTTTAGTTTAGTTTAGGTTAAATTTTAGTTTATTTTATTTTATTTAGTTTAGTGTTTAGCTATTTTAGGTTTTATTTATTTTTTTAGTTTATTTTAGTTTAGTTTTATTTTATTTTATTTATTTTTTTATTTTAGGTTTAGGGTTTTTTATGTTTTATCTTATAAGTTTAGGTTTTTTATTTTTAGGTTTATTTTATTTTTATTTTATGTTTAGTTTTTATTATATTTAGGTTTTATTGTTAGATTTATTTTATCTTTTCTTTAGTTTAGGTTTTATTTATTTTATTTTAGTTTATTTCTACTAGAGTTTATTTTATTTTAGGTTTAAGTTTAAGTTTAGTTTAGATTTTAATTTTATTTTATTATTTTATTTTATCCAGCTCCATTTAGTGATGTTTAGGTGGGGCTTTTGGGTGGGTTTAGGGTTTAGGTGAGTTTAGGATTTAGGTTAGGTCCCAGGTTTAGGGCCCAGCAGTGATTTAGGATCTGGTAAGTGGTGCACCATCTTAGTGGGACCAGGGTGTGGGATAAGGTTAAAAGGCAGTTTGTGGCCTAAGGCCCAGGTCAGAGGTAGTCAGGGTTTTAGAGCCTAGTTTACAGAGTTGTCAGTTAGTAGGGTTAACGTAGTGGCCCACCACTGAGGTTTAGGAGTGGTTAGTGTCAAGTGGGTTTCAAGGTCATTAGGCTCAGGTTCAGTCTGTCCAACCCAGTCAGTTAGGGCCTGAAATAGGGTCACTTTTGGTTCACAACCTGATCAGTACTCAGTATTTAGGTTATTGGTTTAAGATTTAGCCTTAAGGCCAGCCTGTGGTTATCTGGGGCCTGGGTTAGGGCCAGTGGCCTAGGGTTTAGGTCAGGAGGGGATGGGTTAAGGGCCTTAGGGTGGGTCAGGGCCCAGGGCTCAGCCTTTAGAGTGGTTGGGTATAGGGATTTGGTGGTCCTGGTTGTTAAGGCCCAGGGTTTAAGGCACAGGAGGGTAGGTCATTTTAGAGTTTAGGGTCAGTTTAGAAGATCAGTTAGGTAGCCTGCAGGCTCAGTGGGTTTGGGGTTTAGTTGGGTAGCCTTCTGATTTTACAATTGGTTTTAGGGGGCCAGGTTTAACATCAGTGTTTAAGACTAGGTTGGGTTTAGTTTCAGCTTTAGGGTTTCAAGTTTAGGTTTTAGGCCAGTGTTTAATTTTTAGTTTTAGTCTCAGATTCCTTTAGGGTTTAAAGTTTATAGTTTAGGCTTTAGAGCTTTAGAAGTTGTGGTTGATTTTCATGCCAGTTTAGGTTTTCAGGTTGAGGGTTTAGGCACAACCCAGGGATTATGATTTAGGTTGTAGGTTTGGAGCAGAGCTGGGTGAGTTTAGGTCAGATTGAACTGGGGTTTAGGATTTCAGGATTTAGTTTAGGCCTTCAAGATTTAGGTTGGGGAAGTTCAGGCCAACCCAGGGCCTTAGGAAGAGTTTAGGACTAGGCCTTTAGGGTTTAGGAGTTTAGCCTGGCGGGGTTTAAGTTTCAGTAGGCCAGGTTTAATGTAAGACAGGTTGATGATAGTTTAATAGTTTTAGGTTTAGGGTTTAGTATTTAGGGTTTAGGTTTAGTGTGGCTTAGTAGGTTTAGTAGTTTAGGGTGTGAGTTTTTTAGGTTTTGGGTTTGTTTAGCAGGGTTTAAGGTTAGTTTAGGGTTTAGGGTTTCGGCTTTATGGTTTAGGGTTTTCAGGGTTTAGAATTTAGGATTTAGGGTTACATGGGGTTTAAGGTTTATTGATCAGGTTAGTTTGGCCAGGTTTAGGATTTAAAGAGGTTTGGGATTTTAGGTTTAGGATTTAGGGAGGTTTATGGGGGTTTAGGTTAGGTGGGCATAGATATAGTTTTTTTTTTTAAATTACAAACTAGTAAGTTTAGGTTTGTTTAGTTTATTTTATTTATTTTAGTTTATTTTATTTTTTTTATTTTAGTTTAGGTTTATTTTTTATTTAAGTTTATGTTTTCAGTGTAGGTTTACATTTAAGTTTAATTTTAGGTTAGTTTTAATTTAATTTATTTTGGTTTAGTTTAGGTTTTATTTTATTTTTTAGGTTTAGGTTTTAAATTTAATTTTAGGTTTATTTTAGGTTTTATTTCTTAGTATGTGTTGGGTTTATTTTTTGTTTATTTTATTTTATTATTTAGGTTTAGTTTAGTTTATTTTAGGTTTATGTTCAGTTTATTTATTTTATTTTAGTTTATTTTAGTTTAATTTTATTTTATCTATTTTTTATTTTAGGTTTAGGTTTTTTTTAGTTTAGGGATTTTTTTATTTTAAGGTTTATTTTTTAGGTTTAGGTTTTTATTTACTTTTTTCTAATTTTATTTTAGGTTTATTTTATTTTTATTTTTTAGTTTTTATTTTATTTAGGTTTTCTATTCTTAGATTTATTTTATTTTTTAGTTTAGTTTAGGTTTTTATTTATTTTATTTAGTTTATTCTCACCATCTTATTTTATTTTATTTTAGGCTTTCTTTAAATTTTAGTTTAGCTTTTAATTTTATTATTTTAGTTTATCCAGGTTTAAGTTTTGAATTTATTTTATTGTTAGGTTTTATTTTGTTTAGGTTTAAGTTTTTAGGTTTTAGGGTTTAGAGTTTATTATTTTAGGCAATGAGGTTTAGGGTTTAGGGTTTATGATTTTATGGTTTAGGGAGGTTAGGGTTTAAGGTTTAGTGTTTAAGGTTCATTATTTAGGGTTTAGAGTTTATGGTTTAGGATTTTTAGGATCAGGGTGGGGTGGTAGGTCAGGAGTCATCAGGATTAGGCCCAGTGAGCTTTAAAGGCCTGGTTTGGCCTGGCCCAGTTCAGCTCAGGTACTGCCTGGAGATTAGGTCAGGTCAGGGAGTTAAGCTTTAGGCTTGTGCCTTTAGCTAGGGCCCAGGGTTTATGATCTGGTGATCTTTTACTTAGGGTTTAGGAGTAGGGTCAGTTTGGGGTATTAGGGTCACAGTGTCACAGGGTAGCTTAGGGTTTTAAGGTATAGGTCAAGATCTACAGCTCATGTTAAGAACTAGGGCCTGGCCTGGAATAGTTTGGCCTGGGTAGGGCCCAGTGGCCCAGATTCATCTTTGGGTTCAAGTTTAGGGCCCAAAGAGTTTAGGGTTTTTTTATGGTTAGGGCTGTGGTTAAGCCCAGGGTTTAGTGGCCCATTTAGGCCTGTTTAGCATTTTTAGTTCCAGGGTTTTAGGATTTAGAGTGGTCAGTCCTACGAGGCAGTAGTTTAGGCAGGGCACAGATTAAAAGCCTGGGCTGGTTTCAAGGTCCAGGCTCAGGTTTAGTGGTTTAAGGTCAGTTAGGGCTCAGGTCAGTTTAGGGTTTAAGGCTAGGGTTTTTTTTATTTTCTTTATCTTTATTTTTTGATTTATTTACTTTTTTAGGGTTTTGGCTGTTTATTAGTTAGAGTGGGGTTTTGGATTTGGGGTTTATGGTTTATGATTCAATGAGGGGTTTTAAAACAAAATTAAGTAAACCCCAGTTTAGTTTAGTTTATTTAGTTTTTTGTTTATTTTATTTATTTTACTTTATTTTATTATTTATTTTATGTTTAGGTTTAGGTTTTATTTATTTTTTTAGGTTTAGATTTTAGGTTTCATTTTAGGTTTATTTTTAGGTTTATTTTTAATTTAGGTTTAGGTTTATTTTAGTTTAGTTTATTTTATTTAGTTTAGGGTTTAGATTTAGTTTATTTTAGGTTTACGTTTAGGTTTTATTTATTTTAGTTTGGTTTTATTTTAGATTGTTTACTTTATTATTTTATGTTTAGGTTTTTTTGTTTAGGGTTTTTTTATTTTAAGGTTTAATTTTTTAGGGTTAGGTTTTTATTTCATTTTAATTTTATTTTATTTTAGGTTTATTTTATTTTTATTTTATATTTAGTTTTTATTTTATTTAGGATTTTTATTCTTAGCTTTATTTTTTTTTAGTTTAGTTTAGGTTTTTATTTATTTTATTTTAGTTTATTTCTACTAGTTTATTTTATTTTATTTTAGGTTTAAGTTTAAGTTTAATTTAGGTTTTAATTTTATTTTTTATTTTATTTTATCCAGGTTTATTCTTTATTAAGTTAGTTTTAGGTGTTTTTAGGCTGGCCCAGTTTTCAGGACTCATGGTCCCATGGTTGGGTCAGGTCAGTCATATGGGGGTTTAATATAGGATTTAGGGCCCAGGCCCAGGCCTTTAGGCACAAGTTTAGGCTTTAGGTTTTATGGATTTTAATGTTTAGGGTTTAGGGTTAGTTTAGGATTTAGGTTTAGAGAGTTTGAGCTTTAGTTTAGAGCCCAGTGTCAGTGTTGAGTGAGTCCGCCTTTAGGGTGTTGTTTAGGTCTGCTCAGTTAGCTCTAGGTCAACAGGGCCCAGCCACTTTAGGGTTTAGGTTTTAGTGGTCAGGTTTGTACTCAGTGATTAAGCCCAGATTTAGGATTTAGGTTTATGGCCTGGGTTTACAGGCCCATACAGTGAGTCAGAGTTTCCCCAATGGCAGCCTGCCTGGCCCATTTAGGTTTTGGTTTGGTTTGGGCTTATTTAGGATTTAGGGTTTTATGGTTCAGGTGGTTTAGGTGTAGGTTAGGTTAGCTCAGTTTAAGGTCAGTCTAGAGTTTAGGTGGATTTAGTGTATTGGTGGTAAGGTCAGTGGTAGATCTGGCCTAAGAGGTCCCACGCCTCAATTTAAGGTTTAGGGCCTGGGCCTAGGTTTAACATCAGTTTAAGATTTAGGGTCAGTGTTTGGAAGTTTAGGTTTCCTAGTTTTTAGGTTTTAGTTTAGTTTTAGTTTTTTAGTGGTTTTAGTCTTGTGGTTTAGATTAGGTCAGTGGTTTAAAGTTTATGGCCTGAGCCTCAGAGGTCAGTTAGGTTAGAGGGTTTAGAGTGAGGCCCAGTACTCACAAACTATTCATGACTCAGGTCAGCAGGTTTAGCAGTGGCTCAGAGTTTGAACTGGAGGATCAGGACTCAGGCTCAGCTCAAGATTTGGTCTTGGGGTTTAGACTATGGTAGGTCAACCTGTGCAGCAGTGGTTTAGGGCTCAGATTTATCTCAAGATAGGTTTAAAGTTTAGTGCCTGAGCTAGAGAAGGCCTGGCTCCAGGATTTTAGTGGCCCAGGCCCAGGCCTGTGGATCCATGGCTAACGCCTGAGCCAGGTGATGGCTCAGGCAACAGTCAGGGGCTCAGGTTTAGAGATCCCTGGAGTGGCCTGTAAGTATAGATCAGGTCAGGTGCGCCCAGGTAAGACTGTGATTTAAGGGTCAGTGGGTAGGTGGGTTTAGGGTCACTTAGGTTTGCTGGGTTTAGGTTTAGGTCAGCTTTATGGTTTAGGGTTTCTCGTGGTTTAATCAGGATTTAGGGTTACATCAGTTTAGGTTTACTATTCCACTGAGGGTCCATCAGTTTAGGGTCAGGTCAGATTTAAAGTTTAAGGCTATAAGTAGGGTGGCCTAGGGTTAGTTTTATGGTTAAAGGTTTGAGTTAAGGTTTAGGGTTTAGCATAGGATATAGTTTTTTTTTTTTAAATTAAGCAAACCAAGAAGTTTAGGTTTGTTTAAATTTATTTTATTTATTTTATATTTTTTTATTTTATTTTAGTTTATGTTTTCAGTGTAGGTTTACATTTAAGTTTAATTTTTAGGTTAGTTTTAATTTAATTTAATTTTTTAGGTTTAGGTTGAGGTTTTTATTTTATTTTTTTAGGTTTAGGTTTTAGCTTTAATTTTAGGTTTATTTTTATGTTTTATTTCAAGATAGGTTGTTTATTTTGTTTATTTTATTTATTTAGGTTTAGGTTTATTTTAGTTTATGTCCAATTTTATTTATTTTATTTTAGTTTATTTTAGTTTAATTTTATTTTATTTCATATTTTTATTTTAGTTTAGGTTTTTTTTTTTGGTTTAGGGATTTTTTTATTTTTTTATTTTAGGTTTAGGTTTTTATTATTTATTTTCTAATTTTATTTTAGGTTTATTTTATTTTTATTTTTTTTAGTTTTTATTTTATTTAGGTTTTCTATTCTTAGATTTATTTTATTTTTTAGTTTAGTTTAGGTTTTTATTTATTTTATTTTAGTTTATTCTACTATCTTATTTTATTTTATTTTTAGGCTTAGCTTTAAATTTTAGTTTAGCTTTTAATTTTATTTTATTATTTTAGTTTATCTAGGTTTAAGTTCTTGAATTTATTTTATTGTTAGGTTTTATTTAGTTTAGGTTTAAGTTTTAGGTTTTAGGGTGTGTTTATTATTTTATTTAGGGTTTTAGGGTTTATGATTTTTTATGGTTTAGGGTTTAGGTTGGGTTTAGGTTTAGGGTTTAAGGTTCATTATTTAGTTTAGAGTTTATGGAGGATTTTAGGATCAGGGCCTTCAGTGTTAGCTGGAGGAAGAGGCCCAGTGATTAGTGTAAAGAGCTTTAAGTGGCCTGGCCCAGTTTAATTCAGGAGGTGCCCAGGGCCTTAGGGTCAGCCCAGCCTTGGCCTTAAGCTTCATGAAGTGATTGTGCTCAGGGTTTAGGTCAAGGGCTGTCATTTTAGGGTTAAGGGCCTGCTTTCAGGGTCAGTTTCTGGCTCAGGGTTTATAGGGTTTGTATTTAGCACCAGGTCAACACATAAGTTAACTGGGGTGGTTTAGTTCTTATGGTTTTAGGCCTGTGGGCTCAGATTCCCCCATCTTTAGGGTAAGCCTAGGGCCTAAAGCTAGGGTAGGGCTAGTCAGGCCAGTGTTTGTGGCCTGGCTCAGGGTATAGTAGAGTAGGTTTAGTGGCTCAGTGGTTGGCTCAGGTTTAGGGTTTTAGGATTTTTTTATTTTCTTATTTTATTTTGATTTTGATTTATTTCCTAGGTTTTAAGGTTTTAGGGTTTAGTTAGTTTAGGATTTATTTTAGAGTTTGGGGTTTAGATTTGGGATTTATGGTTTATGTTTCAATGTTGAGGGTTTTTTAAAACAAAAATAAGAACTTGGTTTAGGTTTATTTAGTTTTGTTTATTTTTTATTTTATTTTACTTTATTTTATTATTTATTTTATGTTTTAGGTTTTTTTATTTATTTTTTTTTAGGTTTAGATTTTAGGTTTCATTTTAGGTTTATTTTTAGGTTTTATTTTTAATTTAGGTTTATTTATTTTAGTTTAGTTTATTTTATTTAGTTTAGGTTTTAGATTTAGTTTATTTTAGGTTTCACGCTTAGGTTTTATTTATTTTTAGTTTATGGTTTTATTTTATATTTTATATTTACGTTAGTTTTTTTTAGGGTTTTTTATTTAGGTAATTTTATTTATTTCATTTAATTTTATTTTATTTTAGGTTTATTTTATTTTATTATATTTAGTTTTATTTTATTTAGGATTTTATTTTATTTTTTTTAGTTTAGTTTAGGTTTTATTTATTTTATTTTATTTATAAGTTTTATTTTATTTTTTTTAAGTTTAGTTTAGGTTTTAATTTATTTTATTTTATCTTATCTAGGTTTCTTTATTAAGTTTAGCTTTAGGTTTTAGGTTTAGGAGTTTAGTAGGGGGCATAAGGTTTAGGGAGATTTCATGGTCCCATGGCTTTAGAGGTGGTCAGGGTGGGTTTATAGTTTAGGTTTAATATGGATTTATGGTGGGTTTAGGGTTTAGGTAGCAGATAGGGTTAGACCTGAGGTTTAGTATTAGTGTCAGGCTTTAGGTTTATGGATCTTAATTTTAGGTCAGTTAGTTTAGTGATTTGTTTAGGGTTTTAGTTTAGGCTTTAGGGTTTAGAGTTTAGGGTTAGTGTTAAGAAGGCCTTTAAGGTCAGTTTGTGGGCTTTAGGTCACTCAGTGTCATAGTGGAGCCTTACTTAGTTAGTTTAGGGTTTAGGGATTTCAGGATTTGGCCTGGGTAGAGCCCAGGTAGGCAAGTTTTGGGCCTTTTTTAGGTTTAGGCTCAGGGTTTAGGGTTTTGTAGGTTTAGTGGCCCAGGTTAATTGGGTCAGGCCCAAATTATGGTTGGGCTAAGGTTTAAAGTTTATGGTTTAGGCCAAGATCTAGGGTTTAGGGTTTTGGATTTAGCCAGTTTGGGTTTTAGGGTCAGTGGTGGGTGGGTCTGGGTCAGGGTTTAGGTTTTAGTGGCCCAGGGTTAAAGGTTTAGGGTACAGGTAGGGCAAGAGGCTCAGTGTTTCAGTTTAAGGGTTAGAGTTAAGCCTTTTTATGTGTACTCAGTGTCAGCCTTTATCTTTGATTTTATCTTTTAATCAGGTCGTTTAGGTTTAGATTAGGATTCTGTGTTTAGGGTTTAGGGTTTAGTTTTAGGATTTAGGGTTTACGGTTCAGGGGTTTTAAAAAAAAAAAACCACAAACCCGGTAGGTTTAGGTTTATTTAGTTTATTTTTTATTTATTTTATTTTATTTGATTATTTATTTTAGAGTTATATTTTTTTTTTAGGTTTAGGTTTTAGGTTTTCATTTTAAGTTTATATTTAGGATTTATTTTTTAGTTTAGGTTTAGGTTAATTTTAATTTATTTTATTATATTTATTTTAGGGTTTAGGTTTAGTTTATTTTAGGTTTACGATTAGGTTTTATTTATTTTAGTTTAGTTTATTTTAGTTTAGTTTTATTTTATTTTGTTTATTTTTTATTTTAGGTTTAGGGTTTTTTTATTTTAAGGTTAATCTTTTAAGTTTAGGCTTTTATTTAATTTTTATTTTGTTTTATTTTAGGTTTATTTTATTTTAGTTTAAGTTTATTTTTTTTTGTATTTTATTCTTAGATTTATTTTATTTTAATTTAGTTTAGGTTGATTTATCATCAGTCATGGCCCAGGTCAGTAGTGGTAATAGGTGCTTTCAGTGACAAAGCTGTAGTGGTAGGTGAAGGGCCTGAGTTTAGGGTCTGTCTGTGGAAGGTGGTGGTTTAGGGCCCAGTTAGGGTTGGGTATGGTTAGGTTAGGCCTGGGTTTCAGGGTTTGGGCTCAGGTATAGGGCTCAGGGTTTTGCCTGGGGCTCAGTGGTTTAGTGTGGGTAGGTGGCCCAGGTTTTAGGTCAGAGTCAGAGGTTTAGGTATCTGGGCCCAGGGCCCAGGGCTCAAGATTTAGTGTTTAGAGGGCCCCAGCCCCAGCCTAGTGAGTCAGGGCCAGGTATTTTGTGGGGTTAGGTCAGTGGTCGGTTTTATTTTTTTTATTTTTTTAATAATAGTTTTCTTTTATTTAGGGTCCAGGGTGGGGTTTGTTTAGGATTTAGGGTAGGGTGGGATTTAGGGTTTAGGGTTAGCACGGTTTAGTGTTTACAGTTTTTTAAAAAAAATACAAAACCCAGGTTTAGTTTATTTAGTTTTCCGGTTTATTTTTATTTATTTTATTTTATTTTATTTTTATTTATTTTTTTTTATTTATTTTAGGTTTATTTATTACTTTATGTTTTATTTTAGTTTATTTTAGGTTTAGGTTTACATTTATGTTTATTTTAGTTTAATTTTATTTTTATTTTATGTTTTAAGTTTAGGTTTTATTTTTAATTTTTAGGTTTATATTTAGGTTTTTATTTTATTTTTTAGGTTTTGGTTTTAGGTTTTATTTTTGGTTTATTTTTAGATTTTATTTTTTAGTTTAGGTTTTGGTTTATTTTTAGTTTAGTTTATTTTATTTAGTTTAGGTTTATGTTTAGGTTTAGTTTATTTTAGGTTTAAGTTTAAGTTTTATTTAATTTAGTTTAATTTATTTTAGTGTTGGTTTAGGTTTAAGTTTTTTTTATTAATGGTTTAAGTTTTTTTTTATTAATGGTTTAGGTTTTTTTTTTAGTTTAGGGTTTAGGGTTATTAGTTTTTTTTAACAGAGAACAAATTCTTATTCAAAATATCTACTTTTCGATTTCATCAACCAAGTAACACACCAAGTTTTCTAAGTCACAAGTGATGACATAGATCAAAAATGAGCATGCATAGAGCAAATCAAAATCCATAGATAACTAGAACTGTCTCTACTATAATAACATAGTTCCATAAGCAACAGATCGAATCGGTGGTTCTTTAGTTTCCCATCGAACCACCTTGGTCTCTCGACTAGCGGGATTAACCATCATATCCGATATCTCCTCGCCACCACCACGACTTTAACCTCCTCCCCGCCTCCATAACCCGCTCACCACCACCTCCATATCTACCACACTCCTGATCCACCACAACCACATAACGGTCGCCTCCTCGCCTTCACCTCCACCTCCACCTCTAGATCTAGCCCGGGCTGATGTTCTAAGGGTTCTACCGTGATTTTGGTTTATGTTTAGGTTTATTAGGTTTTAGTGTTTAGATTTAATTTTTAATTTATTTAGTTACTTTAGGTTTAGGTTTAGGGTTTGGGGTTTAGGGTTTAGGATTTAGGGTTAGAATTTAGGCTATAGGGTCTAGGGTTTAGGGTTTAGGGTTTAGGGTTTTAGGTATTAGGCTTTTAGTTTTCAGGGTTTAGGGTTTAGGGATTAGGGTTGTAGGCTTATAGTTGTAGGTTATGGGATATAGGTTTAATGTTTAGGGTTTATGGTTAGGATTTAGAATTTAAGTTTTTTTTTTAAATTAAGTAAATCGGTAGGTTTAGGTTTATTTAGTATATTTAGTTTATTTTTTATTTATCTCATTTTACTTTATCTTTTATTTTTATTTAAGTTTATTGTTTAGTTTTATTTAGCTTATTTTGTTTACGTTAGGTTTATTCATTTTAGTTTATGTTTTCTATTTTAGTTTATTTTTCATTTTTAGGTTTAAGTTTAGGTTTTATTTTATTTTTTTAGCTTTAAGTTTTAGGTTTTTATTTTAGTTTTATTTTTACACTTTATTTTTTAGTTTATGTTTAGGTTTAATTTTAGTTTCTTTATTTTATTTAGTTTAGGTTTAGTTAATTTTGGTTTAGGTTTATGTTTTATGTGTTTTAGTTTTATTTATTTTAGTTTAGGTTTAGGTTTAAGTTTTTTTCTTAGTTTAAGGTTTAGTTTTATTATTTGTTTTTTTTTTTATGTTTTTTAGGTTTTGGTTTATATTTAGTTTTTATATTTTATTTAAGGTTTATTTTATTTTATTTTATGTTTAGTTTTTATTTTATTTAGGTTTTTTATTCCTATGATTATTTTATCTTTAGTTTAATTTAAGATTTTATTTATTTTATTTTCATTTTTCTTTATTTTTTTTGAGGTTTAGGTTTAGTTTACTCAAGTTTTTTTATCTATCTGTATATCTTATTTAGGCTCAATATAATTTAACCCATTTAGTCTTATCTATTTTTTTTCAGATTTAGGCCCAGGTTTAGCCTGGCCTGGCCCAGGGATAAGGGCCCAGGTTTAGTTTCAGTGGCTCAGGTTTAACGCCAGGGCCTGGTGGTAGGGTGTGGCCCAGCCTGGGTTTAGTGGCTCCAGCTTTTGGCCTTTGGTCAGCCTTGGTTGGCCTGCCCAGGTCATGGCCCAGGTCAAAGAGCCCAGGCCTGCCTAGTGGCCCAGCCTGAGTCAGCCTTTCAGGTCATGGCCTGGGGCTCAGAGTGGCTCAGTGGCCTGGGGCCTTGGGTTTAGTGGCCCAGGACTCCAGTCTGCAGGCCCAGAGTCAGTGTGGTTTAGGTTTAGGTTAGTATTAGGCCCAGGTGATTTAGGATATGGTTTAGCTTTGCTGAGGGTTTTGGGTTTCCTGTGCTAACAGGTATGCAAGTAGGGGTTTATGGTAACGCTCATGAGTTGGGGCTGTGGAGTGGGGTGTGGGGTGGTTAGGATTAGTCTGATCTAGGGTCAGGGTTTAGGTTTAGGGTTTGGCCTTTTTCAAAAAAGAATTCAACCAAAAAGGTTTAGGTTTTGTTTATTCTTTATTTATTTTAGTTTTATTTTATTTTCATTTAGATTTATTTTTATTTTTTATTTTATTTTGAGTGGATTATCTATTTTAGGTTCATTTTAGTTTAGTTTTTTTATTTTAGTTTATTTTTTATGTTTTGGTGTGCTATTATTTAGTTTGTTTAAATTTTATTTTATTTTTTAAGAGGTTTTATTTTCATTTTAGGTAGGTTTAGGTTTTATTTTATTTTGGTGGTTTTAGTTTTATTTTAGGTTTATTTTAGGTTTTATTTTAGTAAGTTTAGGTCTTTAGTTTATTTTATTTTATTTATTTTAGTGTTCATTTATATTTAGTTTATGGAGTAAGCTCAGTTTGTGGTCTTATGTTTTAGTGGCTCAGTGTCAGGGTTTATGTTTTAGCTTAGGTTTAGGGTTTAGGGTTTAGGATTTAGGGTTGTAGGTTTAGTTTAGGTTTAGGGTTAGTTTAGGTCCGGGCCTGGGTTAGGGTTTAGGACCTGGAAGTAGGTTTAGGGTTTAAAGTTTTCTAAAAAAAAAGCAAAACGTGATTTAGTTAGTTTATTTAGATTATTTTTATTTATTATAATTTATTTTTATTTATTATATGTTTAATTTTTATTTTGTTTAGTAAATTTATTTTAGTTTATTTTAGTTTAGTTATTATTTATTGTCTAATTATTTGGTTTAGGTTAATGTTTATTTTTTAGATTAGTTTTATTTTTAATTTATTCTTTAGGATTAGGTTTTATTTTTTTATTTTAATGTTTAAGAATAGGTTTTTATTTTCTTTTAAGTTTTTAATTTAGGTTTATTTTAGGGTTTTAATTTTTAGTTTAGGTTTATTTTTATTTTATTTTATTTTATTTAGTTTAGGGTTTTAGATTTTTTTTTTTTAGGTTTAGGTTTATTTATTATCATTTAGTTTATTTTATTTTAGGTTTAGGTTTATTTTATTTTGTTTATATTAGGTTTAGGTTTATTTTATTTAGTTTAGGGTTTAGGTTCTTTTTTATTTATTTTTAAGTTTATTTTTAGGTTTTTTATTTAGTTATTATTTTATTTTAGGTTTATTTTATTTTATTTTCTTCATTTGTTTTATTTAGGTTTTTTATTTTTTTTATTTTATCTTTTAGCTTATTTTATTTCATTAATTATTTTAGTTTAGTTTCTTTATAGGTTTAAGTTTAGGTTTTATTTTATTTTATTTTATTTAGGTTTCAGGTTTCTTTATTTATTTAATTTTTGGTTTAATAGTAGTTTAGGCCTTGGTTTTATTTTTTTATGGTTTTGGTTGGTTTTGGGGTCAGGGTTTTCAGGTTTAGGTTTGTTTAGTGTTTAGAGTTTTGTGTTTAGGTTTAGGGCTAGTGGGTTTAGGGTTTTAGGGTTGTGTGTAAATTTTAAGGGTTTAGTGTTGTAGGCCCAGGGTTTAGTTAAGTTTAGTAAGGTTTAAATTATTTAGAGTCAGTTTTCAGTGGAGTGGGTCAGAGGTGGGGTTTAGGGTTAATTTTGGAGTTTATGATTTAGTGTTTAGGGAGGAAACATATTAAAGATAAAAGCCCTCTAAGCATTTTTTTGAGGGGGAAACAAACACTAAATATTTTCATGCTTTGGTAATGAAAAGGTGTGTTCTTGGTCGTATTCATAAAATCAAGAATTTGGATGGTTCTTGGCTTATTAAAAAAGGGGATATATTCTCTTCTACTATTAATTTATTTAAAAATCTTTTAAATAGAAACTGTCAACTTGAGCATTAATCTAATCCCTCTATCATTCCTTCTATTATGTCTACAGAGGATAATGAGTGCTTGGTTGCTCCTCCTTCTGATGAAGAAATTTTTAATATTCATAATGGTATGAATGTTGATTCTGTTGTAGGATCGGATGGTTACACTGCTTTATTCTTTCAAAAACATTGTTTATCTTAAAAGCTGATCTTGTTAATGTTGTTAAGGATTTTTTTTCAAGGGAATTATATTCCTAAATATTTTACTAGCACTTCTATTATTCTTATTCCTAAGAAAGATAATCTTGACTTTTGTAATGACTTTCGACCTATTAATCTTTGTACTTTTTTTAATAAATTGATTTCAAAAAATTTGACTAATAGGCTTAGTAAGTTTCTTCCTAAGATTATCTTTCCTAATCAAACTGGCTTTGCAAAAGGTAAAACTATTCTGGATAACGTCTTGCTTGCTCAAGAATTGATTCATGATTTGATTGTTAAAACAAGTGGTGGCAATTTACTTTTGAAGCTTGACATCACCAAAGCTTATGATAACATTTCTTGGGATTTTCTTAATAGCATTCTTACTTTATTTGGATTCTCTAATCATTTTATTTCTTTGGTTAACAATATAATTAGAAATGTTTGGTTTTCATTAGTTATCAATAGTGAAAACTTTGGCTTCTTTAATTCCTCTCAAGGTATAAAACAAGGTGACCCTCTTTCTCATTTGGTTTTTATTATTTTGATTGAATATTTGTTTCATTGGCTTAATCTTTGTTTAGAAGAATTCTAGTATGTATTTCAAGAATCCTGGTAGTTTGGCTATCTCTCACTTAAGTTTTGCTGATGATTTCATAATATTTTGTAATGGCTTGTTACATTATGTTAAAAAGCTTTTAAGAGTTTTTTATATAAATTTGAAAAGGAAAGTGACCTTGTGATTACTAACCATAAAAGTTGTTTTATCACTTCTACTTCTTTTCTTCAAAGAATTAATAAAATTAAGGATATTACCGGGTTTTTCTCATCAAAATTTTCCTATTAAATATTTAGGCTCTCATTTATATTATGGTTAAAAGAGATCCCATCTTCTTGATGAGGTAATCCATAATATTCAAAATAAAATTTCTACCCATGAATTTCATTTCTTATCCTGTGGTGGTAGATTAATTGTTATTAAAAGTATTCTTTACTCTCTTCCTTTTTACTTGTTGCTTAATATTTTTCCTAATTCTCTTATTCTTATCGTGATTGAAAGACTTTTTAATATGTTTTTTTGGGGCTTTAGGAATTCAGCCAAAAGGCTTCATTGGACTTCTTGATCTAATATGTGTGGTACTATTTATGAAAGTGGTATTTGATGTAGAACTTTGATGGATTCCACCAATGTTTTTTTCTTATAAACTTTCATGGACTTTTCAGAAAAATGAAAGTATTTGGGCTAAATTCTTGAATTTTAAATATTGAAAAGGTAAGCATCCTTTAATTTGTAATTATAAAAATGGCGACTCTATTGTTTGGAAAAGGCTCTATGATATTAAATGGAAAGTGGAACCTATCATTCTTTGAGGTAATAATAGTGGTTCTTCTTTCTTTTGGCAAGATAACTGGATGGGGGACTTTTTCATTGATTCTTTGCTTAATACTCACTCTACTTCTTCTTTGAAAGTTAGCCATTTTATTTATAATGGTGATTGGAATTTATCTCTTTTTTAATGATTTGATTCTTGATTTCATTAATAATAACATCATCAATATTTTTATTGATGGTATTTCTCCGGATCAAATTCTTTTCAAAATTTCTAGTAATGGAGAATTTTCTTTTAAAGATACTTGGCACCATATTACAATTAAAAAAATCCTCTTCTTTTTAAAATTTGGAATAATATTATTCCTACTTCTTATTCTATTCTTGTGTGGAGATTTTAAAGTGATTATATTGTTGTTGACTCTTTTACTTTTGGACAAAGGTTTTATGTACCCTCTAAATGCATGTGTTGCTTTCATATTAAGAATGTTTGTCATGTTTTTTGTTAATGGTGCCATTGTCTCTATAGTATGGGGTTGGTATAAGGATTTATTTAATTTAAATTATTTTAATGGTAATTTAACTTTAATGCAACTTCTTGACTCTTATTTTATTAATACTATTAAATGGAATATCAAAATTGTGATGGCTTAATAGAAATGATGATAAACATCATAATGTGCCTATGAATCATAAGAGGATTATTGTTAGGACTAAAGAAAAGATTTATTATTTACATAAGGCTGCTCTTCTTAGTGGTACTAATTATAGAGGTTGCAAGTTTGTTGCCTATAAATTGGGTATCCGGTTTCCTTATTGTGACTCATCTCCAGATTATAAAATTCTTCATTGGATTAAGCCTTATGATTATTGTATTAAATTTAATATTGATGGCTCTGTTGCACATAACAAATCAGGTTTTGGTGGTATTTTAGGAATAATCTTCGGAATATTATCTTGGCATTTTCCACTCCTCTCTCTATTAATTCTATTATTTTAATGAATTGATGGTTGTTTATCATGCTCTTAAGCTTTATTTGGATAGAAACTTTCATACTATTTGGTTGGAATTTGATGAGATGGTTATTTCTATGATCAATTCTAACCATAATGGTAATGTTTATTTTATTTAATTAGAAATATTAAAGCTATTATCTCTAAACTTTGTTTTAAAATTACTCATATTTCAAGAGAAAGTAATGTGCAAGATTTCTGGTTTGGGGTGTAATTTCTCTAATTTTACTTTGTTTACCAATGCGAATATTCCTAAGCAATTAAGAGGGCTTTGTAATTTAGATAAATCTAGTTTGCCTTATGTTAGATATTCTTAATGTTTCTTCTTCTTTTTTCCTTTATTCCTTTTTGTTGTTAGTTTTCTTGGGGCTTCTACTTTGGAGCTTTTGGTGGTTTTAGTTTGTTCGATTGCTGTTGGCTTTGGTTCTTTCTTGGGGGTTTTATGTTCATGTATTTTTCCCCATTTTATAGGTTGAATGTTGTGTTTTGGTAGTCGTGTTGTCGCTTATTACTCCTACTTTTAATGTGGTATCTCTTGTGGTTTACTCTTTGGTTTTGGTTGGTTGGTTTGTTTTTCTTTGGTGGCTTTGTGGTTGGCATCATTGAGCTTCCAAGTTTTGGGTGCCTTCACTCGGATTAGATGTTGGTTATGCTTCTCTTCATTCTATTTTTAGTTGGCTGATTTGGTTTTGGGTGTGGCAGTTGCTTTCCTTTGTGCTTTGGTGGCCTTGTTGATTCTTATTTTGTTTTGTGGCTGCTGTATGTGTGCTCATTTTTTATCTTTGTCATTACTTATGTCTTAAAAAACTTGTTGTGTTACTTGGTTGTTGAAATCGAAAAGAAGAAATGTTGAATTTGAATTTGTTCTCTGTTTAAAAAAATACCAGAAACCCTAGACCCTAAACTAAAACTTGAACCCTAGAACTAAAACCTAAACCCTCAACCCTAAACCCTAAACCCTAAAACCCTTAAACCCTAAACCCTAAACCCTAAACTCTAAAACCCTAAACCCTAAACCCTATACCCTAAACTTAAACCCTAAACCATAAACCCTAACCCTAAACCTTAAACCCTAAACCCCAATGCCTAAACTTAAACCTAAAGTAACTAAATAATAAAAAATATCTAAGTAGGCTCCTAGATCTGGAAGTGGAGTCAAGGCGCAGCTATCGTGGTGGTGGGGATCTGAGGTGCCGGTGGATATGGAGGTTGTGGCCAGAGCAATGGTGGTTATAGAGGCGGGAGGAGCGATAGAGGTTATAGTCATGGTGGTGGAGGGAGAGATCGGGGATATGATGGTGGAACCCGCTACTTGAGAGGCCGGTGGTTCTGATAGGAACTGAAGAAACTGAAGAAGGGCCGATCCAATCAGATGCTTATGGAACTCTTTATTTACAGTCGAGATGATTCTAGTTTTCTAGGGTTTTTTATTTGCTCAATGCGTGCTCATTTTTTATCTATGTCAACGCTTATGTCTGAGAAAACTTCGTGTGTTACTTGGTTGATGAAATCAAAAAGTAGAAATGTTGAATTTGAATTTGTTCTCATTTAAAAAAACCAAAAACCCTAAACTAAAACCTGAACCCTAGACCAAAAACCTAAACCCTCAACCCTAAACCCTAAAACCCTAAAGCCTAAACCCTTTCTAAACCCTAAAACCATAAACCTTGAACCTAAACCCTAAACCCTAAACCATAAACCCTAAACCTTAAATCCTAAACCCTAAAGCCTAAACGTTAAACCCTAAACGCTCAACTAACCCTAAACCCTAAAAAGCTAAAAATCTATCCCTAAACTAAATAAAATGTAATAATAAAATAAATAAAAAAACTAAACCAAAATAAAATAAAATAAAAAATAAAATAAAAACCTAAATTAAAACTAAAACTAAACTTAAACATAAACCAAAGCCTAAAAAGAAAATAAAATAAAAAATAAAAAAAAAAAACTAAAATAAAATAAATAAAAACCTAAACTAAATTAAAAAATAAAAAACCTAAATAAAATAAAAACTAAACCTAAAATAAAAATAAAATAAACCTAAAATAGAATAAAATAAAACTAAGTAAAAAACCTAAACCTAAAAAAATAAATCTAAAAAATAAAACCATAAAATTAATAAACAATAAAACCTAAACACTAAACTAAAAAAAAACCTAAACCTAAAATAAAAATAAAATAAACCTAAACCTAAACTAAAATAAACTAAACTAAAATAAATAAAACCTAAACCTATAACTTAAAAAAATGAAACCTAAACCGTAAACCTAAACCTAAATGTAAAAAAATAAACTAAAATAAAAAACTTGAACTAAAATAAATAAACCTAAAATAAATAAATTAAACTAAATAAAAATAAAAAGAATCCTAAGTAAAAATAAAAAATAAAATAAACTAAAATAAATAAGTAAACTAAATAAACATAAACCCACCAGCTTACTAAATTTAAAAAAAATAAGAAAAGTAATAAAATAAAAAAACCCTAGCCCAAAACCCTAAACCCTAAACCGTTAACCCTAAACCTACAATCCTAAACCCTAAACCTTAATACCCTAAACCCTAATCCCTAAACCCTAAGACCTACAACCCTAAATCCCAAAACACTAAACCCCAAGCCCTAACCAATAAACCCTAAACCCTAAAAACCTAAAAAGCTAAACCTAAACTAAATAAAACCTAAAATAAAATAAAATAAAAAAACTTAAACGTAAATAAAATAATAAAATAAAATAAAATAAAATCCTAAACTAAAACCTAAACTTAAACCTAAACCTAAACCTAAAAATAAAAATAAAATAAAATAAAAAATTTAAAACTAAACTAAAATAAAATAAATAAAAACCTAAGCTAAACTAAAAAATAAAATAAACCTAAAAAATAAAAAAACCTAAATAAAATAAAAACTAAACATAAAATAAAAATAAAATAAACCTAAAATAAAATAAAATAAAACTAAAAAAACTAAATCTAAAAATAAATAAACATAAAACCTAAACCCTAAACTAAAAAAAAAATAAAACCAAACCAAAATAAAAAATAATCCTAAACCTAAACTAAAATAAACTAAACTAAAAAATAAATAAACCTAAACCTAAACCTAAATGAACTAAACCTAAACCCTAAATTGAATAAAATAAAAAATAAACTAAACATAAACATAAACTTAAACTAAATAATAAAACCTAAAAAAATAAAATAAAAACCTAAACCTAAACCTAAAAATAAAAAATAAAACCTAAACCTAAAAAATAAAGCTAAAACTAAACTAAAAAAATAAAACTAAACCTAAACCTAAACCAAAAAAATAAACTAAAATAAAAAACTTTAACTAAAATAAGTAAACTAAACTAAATAAAAATAAAAATGAACCTAAACAGAAAGAAAAATTAAAATAAACTAAAATAAATAAAAAAATAAACTAAATAAACTAAATAAAAAAATTAAAGATAAAATCTTAAACCTAAAGCAAAACCCAAAACCTAACCCTAAATCTAAACCCTAAACCCTAAACAAATAAATCCTAAACAATACAACACTAAACCTTAACTTGAAACCTAAAACCCTAAACCCTAAACTAAATTAAAAACCAAACCCTAAACTATAAACTTAAACTCTAAACCCTAACCCTAATTATAAATAAACCATAAATAAATAAATACTAAACCTAAACACTAAATAACCTAAACCTAAAATGTAAACTAAAGACTAAATATTAAATAATAAACTAAACCTAAACCTAAAACCCAAAATAAACCTAAACAAACTAAACCTAAACCCTAAACTAAACCTAAAGCTAAACTAACTATAAACCTAAACCTAAACTAAACTAAGCCCTAAACCTTAATACCATAAACCTTAAACCCTAAACTCTAAACCATAAACCCTAAACCCTAAACCCTAAAATATAAACCTAAATCCTAAACCTAAATAAAAACCACTAAACTAACCTAAAACCTAAAAAACCTAAACTAAATATAAATAAAATAAATAAATAAAACCTAAACCTAAATAAAATATAAAATATAAAAAAAATAAAAACCTAAACTAAAACCAAAACCTAAACTTAAACCTGAACCTAAACCTATACCTAAAAATAAAAAAAATAAAAAAAAAATTAAACTAAAATAAAATAAAATAAATAAAAACCTAAACTAAACTAGAAAATAAAATTAAAAAAAAACTTAAATAAAATAAAATAAACAAATACATAAAATAAACTTAAAATGAAATAAAATAAAACTAAATAAAAACCTAAAAATAAAACTTAAAATAAATAAAAAATAAAACCTAAACCCTAAACTAAAAAAATAAACCTAAATCCAAAATAATCAAAATAAAATAAATCAAAACTAAACTAAAATAAACTAAACTAAAATAAATAAACCTAAACCTAAAAAATAAACTAAACCCTAAACTAATAAGATAAAATAAACTAAACCTAAACTAAATAATGAAACCTAAAATAAACCTAAAATTAAAACCTAAACTTAAACCTAAAATATAAAATAAAACCTAATCCTAAACCTAAAATAAAAAATAAACCTAAACCTAAAAAATAATATAAAATAAACTAAACAAAAAAAATAAACATAAACCTATACCTAAACCTAAAAAAAAAAACTAAAAAAAAAAACTTAACTAAAATAATTAAACTAAACTAAATAAAAAAATAAACCTAAATAGAAAGAAAATTAAAATAAAAAATAAATAAAATAAATAAAATAAACCTAAACTAAATTTTTTTCAAAAAATTATAAACCCTAAAGCTAAAACCTAAAACCTTATCCTAAATCTAAACCCAAAAACTAAACCTAAACCCTAAACTAACCCTAAACCCTAAAAACCTAAACCTAATAAACCTAAAATCCTAAACCCTAAACCTAAATTAACTAAACCTAAAAAAATAAACTAAACCCTAAACTAACCTAAATAAACCCTAAAACCTAAACTCATAAACCCTAAACTAAACCTAAACCCTAAACAAAATAAAAACCCTAAATAAAATGCTAAAGTTTAAAGCCTAAACACTAAACTAACCCTAAACCCTAAAACCTAACCCTAAACCCTAAACCCTAATCCCTAAACCCCAAAACCTTAAAACCAAAACCCTAAACTAACCCTAAACCTTAAACCCTAAAACCTAAAACTAAACCTAAACCAAATAAATAAAATAAAATAAATAAATAAACCTAAACTTAAATAAGATAAGAAATAACATAAAATAAAAAAAACTAAACTAAAACCTAAATAAAACCTAAAATAAAATAAAATAAAAGATAAAATAAACTAAAATAAAATAACTAAAACCTAAATTAAATAAACCAAAAATCCTAAATAAATAAAACTAAAATAAAATAAACCTAAAATAAAATAAAATAAAACTAAATAAAATATAAAACATAATAATAAATAAAAAAATAAAATCAAACCTAATAAAAAAAAAACTAAACCTAAAATAAAATTAAAATAAAAAATAAAATAAACTAAACCTAAACTAAAATAAACCAAAACAAAAATAAAAACCTAAACCTAAACATAAAATAAAGTAAACTAAACCTAAACCTAAACTAAATAAAATAAAATAAACTAAACTAATCCTAAACCTAAATAAAAAAAAAACTAAAATAACCTAAATAAAAAACCAAAATGTAAACCTAAATAAAATAAAAAAACCTAAACCTAAATCTAAAAATACAATAAAATAAAAGTCAACTAAAAAATAAACCTAAACATAAAAAATAAAATAAAATAAAAAATATAAACTAAAATAAATAAACCTAAAATAAATAAACTAAACTAAATACAAATAAAATAATACTAAAAAATGAAAAATAAAATAAACTCAAATAAATAAAAAATAAACTAAATAAACCTAAACCTAAACTAAATTTTTTTTAAAAAAAATCCTAAACCCTAAACTAAAACTAACCTAAACCCTAAACCCTAAACTAAAACTATAAAACCCTAAACTCTAAAAAACTAAACCCTAAACCCTAAAACTAAACCTAAACACTAAAATAAAACTTAAACTAACCTAAAACCTAAAACCATAAACTAAACTAAAAATTATAACTAAACCTAACTAAAACTAAAACAACCTAACTAAACAAATAACTAAACCTAATCTAAACTAACTAAACCTAAACCCTAAACCTAAAAGTAAACCTAAACTAATAAAAACTAAACTAATAAACCTAAATAACTAAACTAAACCTAACTAAAATCTAATAAACTAACTAAACTAAATTAATAAACTAAACTAAACCCTAAACCCTAAACTAACTAACTAAACCCTAAACCCTAAACCCAAACTAATAAAAAACCTACTAAAACTAAACTAATAATAACTAATTAATAACTAAACTAACTAACTAAACTACTAATAATTAAACTAAAACCTAACCAAGCTAATAACTAAACCTAATAATAACTAACTATCTAACCTAAAACTAATAACTAAGCTAACTAAACTAAACTAAAACTAACACTAACTAATTAACTAAACCTAAACCTTAAACCTTAAACCTAACTAAACCTAAACCCTAAACTTGAACCTAAACTAATAACTAAACTAATAAACTAAACTAAACCTAAACTCTAAACCCTAAACCCTAAAAAACTACTAATTAAACTAAACTAACTTATAACCTAAACCACTAAACTAAACTAAACCTATTAACTAAATTAAAACTAACTAATTATTAAACCTAAACATAAACTTATAAACTAATAAAATAACTAAACCTAAAATTAACTAATAAACTAATTAAACTAAAACTAAACTAATTAAATGAAACTAAACTAATAAAAACTAATAACTAGACTAAACTAATAACTTAACTAACCTAAAACTAATTAACTAACTAACTAAAACTAAAACTAATTAATAACTAATTAAACCTAATCTAACTAAACTAAAACTAACTAATAATTAAGTAAACTAATTAAACTAACTAAACTAAACTAATAACTAAACTAATGAAATTAATAAATAAAATTAAACTAACTTAACTAACTAACTAAAATTAAACAAACTAACTAAACTAATAAACTAATAAAACTAAACTAAACTAACTAAACTAAATAAAATCTAAAACCTAACTAAAACTAACTAATAAATTAATAACTAATAAACTAACTAATAAAACTTAAACTAACTAAACTAAAACTAATAATAACAAAACTAATAAATAAAACTAAACCTAAACCCTAAACCCTAAGCCTAATAACTAATGACTAAACTAATAAATAATAAAACCTAAACTAATAACTAAATAAACTAATAAAACTTAAAGTAATAAACTAAACTAATAAAACTAAACTAAAACTAATAACTAAACTAATAACTAACCTAAACCTAAATCCTAAACCCCCTAAATCTAATCCTAAACCCTAAACCATGATAACTAACTAAACCTAAACCCTAAACCCCTAAACTAAAACTAACTAAACCTAAACCCTAAACCTAAAACTAACTAATAATAATAACCTAACTAAAACCTAAACCTAATAATAACTAATAAACTAACTAAAACTAAAACTAACTAAAATAATAATAAAACTAAGAAACTAATAAAACTAATAAAACTAATAAACTAAACCCTAAACCTAAACTAATAACTAATAATTAAACTAAAACTAAAATCTAATAAACTAAACCTAAACCTAAACCTAAACCCTAAACCCTGAACCCTAAACTAATAATGAAACTAACTAAACTAAATAATAACTAAACTAAACTAAACTAATAAACTTAAAACTAAACTAATAACTAAACTAAACTAATAAATGAATAATAAACTAACCTAAAAACTAATAAAAATTAACTAAACTAAACTAAACTAAACCTAAACCCTAAAACCTAACTAAACTAGACTAACCAAACAAACTAAAATAAAACACTAAACCATAAACCCTAAACCCTAAATCCCTAAACCCTAAACCTAACTAAACTTGGAAAACTAACTAAACTAAAAGTAATAATAACTAAACTAATAAACTAATAACAAACTAAACTAACTAAACCTAAACCCTAAACCCTAAACCCCCTAAACCTAATAAACTAATCAAACTAAACTAATTAAACTAAACTAAACCTAAACCCTTAAACCTAAACCTAAACCCTAAACCCTAAACCTAATAAATTAACTAAAATAAAGACTAACTAAAACCTAATAAACTAATAAACTAATAAAAACTAATAACTAAACTAAACTAATAACCTAAAACCTAAACCTAAACCCAAACCTTAAACCCTAAACCCTAAACTAAAATTTAAACTAATAACTAAATTAAAAACCTAAACCTAAACCTAATAAACTAAACTAGACTAAACTAAAATAACTAAATAAACTAAAACTAAACCTAAACCTAATACAAGAAACTAAAAAAACCCTAAACCTAAACTAATTAAATAAACATTAAACCTAACTAATAATAATAAACAAAAGCTAATAACCAATAAAAGGTAAACTGATAATAAAACTAATTAATAAAACTAAATCCTAAATGCTAAACCTAATTAAAACTAACTAAAATTGATAATCTAAACCTAAACTAAACTAAATAACTAATTACTTAACTAATAACTAAACCTAAACTAAACTAAATAACTAACTAAATAACTAAATAACTAAACCAAAAGCTAAACCCTAAACCTAATAACAAAAAATCTAACTAGACTAAACTAATACAAGTAACCAAAACTAACTAAAACTAATTAACTAATTAATAAAACTAATAAAACTAAAGCTAGTTAATAACTAATAAACTAAATTAAAACTAAACTAAACTAATTAACCTAAACCCTAAACCCCAAAACCTATACTAAAACTAAACTAATAAACTACTAAACTAATAAACTAATAACCAAACTAATAAAAACTAAAACTAAAAAACTAACCTAAAACTAATAACCTAAACCCTAAACCTAAAACTAAACCATAAACCCTAAACCCTAAACTAACTATTAAACCCTAAACTAAACCAAACTAATAAATTTAACCTAATAAAAAACTAATAAACTAATAAAACTAAAACTAATAAAACTAATAACTAATAAGTAATAACTAAACTACTAAAACTAAAACTAAGTAAACTAACTAAATAACAATAATAATTAAGTAACAAAACCTAAACCCTAAACTATCTAACTAATAAAACCTAAACCTAAACCTAATAAAATTAAACTAACTTAACTAAAACTAATTAATAACCTAAACCTAAATGCTAAACCTAACTATACTAAACTTAAACTAAACTAAACATAAACCTAATAACCCTAAACTAAACTTACTAAAATAATAACTAAACTATTAACTAAACTAAAACTAATAATTAAACCTAAACCTTAACCTAAACCTAATAAAACCTAATAAAACCAAAACCTAATCCTAAACTAACTAAACTAAACTAAACTAAATAAACTAAACCTAAACCCCTAATAACTAAAACTAAATAAACATAAACCTAATTAACTAAATTAAACTAAAAACTTAAACCTAAACCTAAATCTAAACCTAAAACCTAAAAACCTAAAGCTAAACCTAAACCTAAACCTGAACTAATTAACTAATAACCTAAACCTAAACTAATAACTAAAATTAAACTAACTAAAACTAATAATAACTAATAACTAATAACTAAACTAAAACTAAAACTAAAACTAAAAGTAACACTAAAAAATAATAAACTAAAACTCTAAACCCCTACTAAATAATTAAACCAATTAAATAACTAAAACTAAAACTAAACTAACTAAACTAAACCTAAACTCTAAACCTTAAACTAAACCTTATAAACTAAACTAAACTAAACCTAAACCTAAACTAACTAAACTAATAAACTAAACTAAACTAATAAATAAAACTAATAATAATAAAAAAAACTAAAACCTAAACATAAACCCTAAACTAATAAAACTAAACTAAAACCTAAACTAAACCTAAACTAAAACTAAACTAATAAAAACTAACTAACTAAAACTAAACTTAAACCTAAACCTAAAACCCAAAACCTAAATAAAACTAAAACTAAACTAAATCTAAACCTAAACCTAATAACTAATCTAACTAAATAAACCTAATTTGAAATTAATAAACTAATAATAACTAAACTAATAACTAATAAATAACTAATAAACTAATAAACCTAAACCCTAAACCCTAAACTAAAGTAAACTAATAAATTAATAACTAAACTAAACAAAAACTAATAAAACTAAACTAATAAACTAAAAACCTAACTGAAACATAAACCCTAAACCCTAAACCCTAAACCTAACTTAACTAAACTAAAAACTAAACTTAATAAACTAATAAAAACCTAAATAAAAAAAAAAAATTAAAACTAAACTATAATAAACTAAACTAAATGAAAACTAAAACTAAACTAATAAACTAAATCCTAAACTAAAATTAATAATAAAAAACTAATAAAACTACTAAAACTAATCTAAAACTAATAAAATCCTAAACCCTAAACTAAACTAATCCTAAACCCTAAACCCTAAACTAAACTAAAATAAACTAATAATAAACTAAACTAAACTAAACCCTAAACTTAAACCTAAACTTAAACCCTAAACCTAACTAACTAATAAACAAAAACTAAAACTAAACTAATAAAACTAAACTAAACTTAAACCCTAAACCCCTAAACCTAAACTACAAAATAAACTAACTAATAAACCTAAACCCTAAACCTAAACCTAAACCTAATAACTAAACTAATAATAACTAAACTAAATAACCTTTAACTAAAACTAAATTAAACTAAAACTAAACTAATAAATATAACTAATAACTAAAATATAAACCTCACTAACTAACTAAACTAAACTAAAACTATACTAATAAAACTAATAAACTAACTAATAAATAAAACTAATAAAAAAATAACTAATAAAAATAATAATAAACCTAAAACCTAAACTAACTAAAAAACCCTAAATGTAAAAACTTATAACTAAAACTAATTAACCTAAACCCCCTAAAACCTAAACTAACCTAAACTAATAACTAACTAATAACTAAACTAAACCTAAACCTAAACCTAACCTAAACTAAACTAAAACTAAACCAAAAATGTAACTAACTAAACTAAACTAAAACATAAATTAACTAATTAACTAAAAACTAAACTAATAACTAAAACTAAACCTAAACCTAAACCCCTAAAACCCCTAAAACCTCTAAAATCTAAACTAAAAACTAATAAATAAAGCTAATAACCTAACTAAACTAAACTAAACTAATAAACTAATAAAACTAACTAAACTAATGAAACTAAAAGTAACTAACTATACTAAACTAAAACTAAAGTAATAAACTAAACTAAAAACATAACTAAACTAATTAAAACTAATAACTAAACCTTAACCTAATAACTAAAATAAACTAAACTAAACCTAAAACATAAAAAACTAATAACTAAACCTCCTAAAACCTAAATAAAACTAAAAATAAACTAAAACTAATAAACTAAAAAACTAATAAACTAAACTAATAATAAAAAACTAATAACTAAACTAATAATAAACAAAACTAATAACCAATAAAACTAATTAAACTAAACTAAACTAATAACTATAACTAATAAACTAATAAAACCTAATAATTAACTAAACCTAACTAACTAACTAAACTAATAACTAAAAACTAAACCCTAAACCCTAAAGCTTAAACCTAAACTAATAAAAAATAAAAATAAAACTAATAATAACTAAAACTAACTAAACTACTAATAAACTAAGTAACTAAACTAATAACTAATCCTAATAAACTAACTAATAAACTAATAAACTAAACTAACTAAAACTAAAACCTAAAACCTAAACCTAAACTAACTAAAAACTAATTAACTAACTAATTAAAAAAATAACTAAACTAAAAAAACCCTAAACCCTAAACCTAATAACTAAACCTAAACCTAAACCTAACTAACTAAACTAAACTAATAATCTAATAAAACAAAACTAAACTAAACCCAACTAACTAATAAACCCTAAACCTAAATGTAAACTAACTAAACTAAACCTAAAAATAGTTAAACTAAACTAACTAAACTAATAATGACAAAAATAAATAAACTAAACTAACAACTAACCTAAACCTAATAAACTAGTAAACTAACTAACTAACTAAACTAACCATAACTAAACCTAAAAAATAACTAAACTAAACTAACTAAACTAACTATACTAATTGACTAATAAACCACTAACTAAAACCAAATAATAATAATAAAATTAATAAAAAAAAAAGTAAACTAATAACCAATAATAACTAATAAAACCTAAACTAATAAACCTAATAAACTAATAACTAACTAATAACTAAAAAACCTAAACCCTAAACTTAAACTAATAAATAACTAAACTAATAAACTAATAAAACTAATAAAACTAATTTAACCTAAACTTAAACCTAAACCAATAATAAAAAACTAAAACCTAAACCTAAACCCCCCCTAAACCCTAAACCTAAACCTAACCCTAAACTAAAACTAAAACTATAATAAACAAATAATTAAACCAACTAAAACTAATAACTAAACTAAAACTAAAACTAACTAACTAAATAACTAAACAAACTAAACTAATTAAACTAACTAATAATAGCTAATAAACTTATTAAACTAAAATAAAAACTAAAACCTAAACCCTAAACTAAACCTAAGCCCTAAACCTAAACTAAAAGTAACTAAACCTAGTCTCTAAAAAACTAACAAAAAGCTTAAACCCTAAACCTAAACTAATAACTAATAACTAACTAAACTAACTAAACTAAAAACTAAACCTAATAAAATTAAAACCTAAATAACTACTATAATAAATAAAATTAATAATACTAACTAAATAATAAAAACTAAACTAACTAACTAACTAACTAACTAACTAACTTAAACTAAAACTAATTAATAACCAAAACCTAAACCTAAACCCTAAACTAACTAAAACTAACTAAACTAAAAATCTTAAACCTAAAATAAACTAAAATTTGTAAACTAAACTAAACTAACTAAACTAAACTAAACATAAACCCTAAACCTAAACTAAAAACTAATAAACTAACTCAAACTAATAACTAAACTAATAACTAAAAATAACTAAACTAAAACTAAACTAATAACTAAACTAATAGATAATAAACTAACTAATAACTAAACTTAAACCCTATCTAATAAAATATACCTAAACTAAACCCTAAACCCTAAACCTAAACCCAAAACCACAACTAAAACCTAAACCTAATAACTAACTAAACTAACTAAACCTAATAAAACTAACTAATAACTAAACCTAAACTAACTAAACTAACTAATAAAACCTAACTAACTAAAACTAACTAATAACCTAAACCTAAACCTAAACCTAAACCCTAAACCCTAAAGTAATTAACTAACTAACTAAACTAACTAATAAGTAAACTAATTAAACTAATAACTAAACTAAAACTAAACCTAAACCCTAAACTAAAGCTAAAACTAACTAACTAAAATAATAAACTAACTAATAGCCTAAACCCTAAACCCTAAACTTCCTAATAAAACTTAAAATAATAACTAAACTAAAATAATAATAACTAACCTAAACCCTAAACCTAACTGAACTAAACTAAACCCTAAACCCTTAAACCTAAATCCTAAACCCCCTAAACCTAAACCCTAAACCCTAAACCACCTAAACCTAAACCCTAAACCCTAAACTAAACTAATAAACAATTAAAACTAACCAACAACTAAAACCATTACTAAGACATAAATAACAAATTAAAACCTAACTAAGTTAAAACTAACTAAATCAAACCTAAACCCTAAACTAACCTAATAAACTATAATAATTAAAAGCTAAACCTAAACTAAACTAAACTAATAATGATTAAATAATACTAAACTAATAACTAAACTAAACCTAAACCCTAAACTAATAACTAACTAAACTAAACCTAACTAATAAACTAAAAACTAACTAAACTAACTAAAGTAATAACTAAACTAACTAAATATAATAAAAACTAAAAAACTAAACTAAACAACTAACTAGCTAAACTAAATAAAACTTAATTAAACTAACTAAACCTTAATCCCTAAACCTAATTAAAACTAGCTAAATTAATAAACTAATAACTAACTAAACTAAACCTAACAAACTATATAAAATAACTAAATTAAATAAAACCCTAAACCCTAAACCTAAACTAACTAAAAAACTAAAACCTCAACCTAAACATAAACCTAACTAATAAAATTAACTAAAACTAAACCCTAAACTGAAAATAAATATACTAATAAACCTAAACTAACTAAACTAATTGTGCCTTATTTAATATTTATTGGTTAAAATTGGCCATTAACTTCGTGGACCATCTTAGTAAAACTCTCTACCTCATGCTCCTCTTTTGATTTCTATTAAGGATGATGTTCATAATAATGTCATTAAAATTTTATTTTCAAAATATGTGGTTAAAAGATAAAAGTTTTCTTGATGTTATTGCTTATAATTGGTGTGCTCCTCTTTTTCCTGGAGATTATGCATTTGGTATGATGAGATTTTGGCTTGCTTAAAAGGCTTAAGCATATCACTTGGTGGAATAGAAACTGCTTTAAAAATCTTTCTTATAATATCAAAAAAAATGGAACAAAGGGAGAAAGATTTGAAAGAATTGGCTATTATTGATTCTTCTTTTTGTTCTAACCTTATTAAAGCTAAAGATAATCTCATTAAGTTTCAGGATATGGAGGAGACATATTAGAGACAAAAAATTCCACTAAGCATCTTTCTGAGGGTAAAGAAACACTAGATATTTTCATGCTTTTGAAAATTGTTCTTGGTCGCATTCATAAAATCAAGAATTTGGATGGTTCTTGGCTTACTGAAAAATGGCATATATTCTCTTCTGCTCATAGTTTCTTTAAAAATAATTTAAATAAAAACTTTCAACTTGAGCATTTATCTAATCCCTCTATCATTCCTTCTATTATGTCTACATAAGATAAAGAGTGATTGGTTGCTCCTCCTTTTGATGAGGAAATTTTAATATTCTTAATGGTAAATGTTGATTCTGTGGTCGATGGTTACACTTTATTCAAAAGCTTGGTTTATTTTAAAGTTGATCTTGTTAATGTTGTTAAGGATTTTTTCAAGGGAATTCTATTCCTCAATATTTTACTAACACTTCTATTGTTCTTATTCCTAAGTAAGATAATCGACTTTGGAATGACTTTAGACCTATTAGTCTTTGTAATTTTTTTTAATAAATTGATTTCTAAAATTTTGAGACTAATAGGCTTTAGTATGTTTCTTCCTATGATTATCTCTCCTAATCAAACAGTGTAAAGGTAGAACTATTTTGGAAAACATCTTGCTTACTTAAGAATTGATTCACAATTTGAATGTTAAAACTAGAGGTGGAAATTTACTTCTTAAGCTTGACATCACCAAAGCTTATGATAACATTTCTTGGGATTTTCTTAATAGAATTCTTACTTTATTTGGTTTCTCTAATCATTTTATTTCTTCCGTTAACAATATAATTAAAAATGTTTGGTTTTCATTAGTTATCAATGGTGAAAACTTTGGCTTCTTTAATTCCTCTCAAGGTATAAGACAAGGTGACCCTCTTTCTCAACAACAACAATAATAACATCAAGCCTTAATCTAATAATCTACATGAATCCTTCGTCTCCATTGTGTCCTATTAGGTGTCAAATTCTCATTTAAATCAAGTATACTAAGATCATTTTTATACATCTTAACCAAATCTTTTTAGGTCTACCTCTAGCTTTCTTAACATAAGGCAAATCTAATGCATCTACTCTCCTAATCTAGTCATCGGACTGCCGACGCTTTATGTGGCCAAACCATCTAAGGCTACTCTCCTAATCTTATCTACCATGAGCTACTCCAACTTTTTCCAATATACTCATTTTGCATTCTATCTCTAAGAGTAAAGCCACTCATCCACCTAAGCATCCTCATCTCTAAACCTAAACTTAGTCTTATGCTTTATTTTATTGGCCAACATTCTGCACCATAAGTCATTGCAGGTCTTACCACCATCTTATAAAATTTTCCTTAAGTTTAAGTGGAACTTTTCTATCACATAATAGGCCAGATGCATTCCTCCACTTCAACCATCCAACTTGAATTCTACTAATAACATCTCCATCTATTTCACCATCATTTTGAACAATAGAGCCTAAATATTCAAACACTCACTCTTATTAATGACTTGTTCACCTAATGTCACAACACTACTAGAACTTCTACAATTAAAATTACACTCCATATATTTGTTTTAGATCTACTAAATGAAAACCTTTAGACTCTAGAGTTGACCTCCATAATTCAAGTTTCTATTGGACTCCTCTAGTCTTATCAACAAGAAGAATGTCATCAAAAAAGCATACCAAAGGTACATCTTCTTGTAAATGCCAAGAACATCCATAACTAAAGTAAAAAAGATAAGGGCTTAATTGATCCTTGATGTAATCCAACTAAAATAGGAAAATATTTTGTCAATCCTCCTTGTGTTTGGACACAAGTAGCTCTAGTATACATATCCTTAATGACTTGAATATAACCAATATTAACTCCTTTCTTCTAGAACTCTCCAAAGAACATCTCTTGAAACTTTATCTTTCTAAATCAATAAATATCATATGTAGATCCTCCTTACTTTCTATGCTTCTCCATCAAACCCCTTAACAAATGTATAGCATCCATAGTAGATCTACCGCATGAAACCAAACTGATTGTGAGAAACTGTATCACATCGTAACCTATGCACAATTACTCTCTCCCATAATTTTAATGTATGGCACATTAACTTAATTCCTATATAATTTGCACACTCTTGCGCATCGCCTTTATTCTTAAATATAGAAACCAACAAACTATTTCACCACTCATATGACAAATTTTTAGTCTATAAAATGACATTAACAAGATTTGTAAGCCAAGAAATTCCTTGATCTCCTAAACATTTCCACACTTCTATTGGAATATTATCCTCCTGCTTTTCCACATTTCATTTTCTTTAAAGCTTCACTAATATTTACTAATAATGATAAAAATGAAATTCTATTTTGTTTAGGTATTAAGGTTGCTAAAATCAATCATACTGATCCTTCATTGAAAAGTTTATCAAAATACCTCATCCACCTATTTTCAATATCCTTTCTAAAAAAAGTATTTTATTATTTTCATCCTTAATACAACTTGAACTATGTCTTTACTTCTCCTATCTCTTGGTTTAACTTATACATACATCCTTCTTTGGTATCTAATCTATTGTATAAATCACTAAAAAAAAATTTTTTGCATCATATATTGCTTTCTTAGAATCTCTACAGGCCACTTTATATATTTCCCAATTCTCCGAGTTTTTACATCTAAACCAAGTTTTATAACAATACTTATTTTTTATCTTTTCTTGCACACTCTGACTCCACCACCAACTATTCTTATTAAAAGAAGCTTTTCCTTTTGATTCTCCAAGCACATCTTTAGCAACTTGCTTAATTTCACTTGCTATTTTTCCCCACATAATGTTAGCTTCCTCATGAACATCCCAAATTCTAATCTCTTGTAGCTTGCTCTTAAAAATATTTTTATTTGTGTTCTTTGTCCCATCTAATTCTAGGATAATAATTTGGTTTATTGTTTCTCTTACAACCTTTCATCTTAAAATCTAAAACTAACAATCGATGTTGGGTACTTAGATTTTCACTTGGAATGACCTTACAATCTTTACAATCTAAACGATCTATTTTTCTTATCAAAAAATAATCAATCTGTATTTTACTAGATCCATTTTTATAAGTAATAATATGTTCATCTCTTTCTTAAATAAAGTGTTAGCAACTACAAAATCATAAGCTAAAGCAAAATCTAATATAGTCCTACCTTCTTCATTAGTCACCCAAATCCATAACCACCATGAATACTTTAAAATCTTCTACCACTCTACCAACATGTCCATTTAAATCTCCTCCAATAAATAATACTTTTTCTTCAAGAGGTATCTTTTGTATTAATCCCTCTAATTCATTCCAAAATTTTTCTTTACTTACCTCCAAACCTACTTGAGGAGCATAGACACTTATAACATTGATAATCTTAGTATCAATAATAATCTTTAAAGCTATAATTCTATCTCCACATCTATTAATATTTATAACATTATCCTTCAAACTTTTATCTATAATCACACCTACACCATTTCTAGTTTGACTTTTACCTGAATACCAAAGTTTAAAACCTAAACTATCAATCTCCTTGGCTTTCTCCCCAACCCATTTAGTTTCTTGAACACATAAAATATTTATCTCTATATGAACCATAATATCTATTAATTCCATTAATTTACCTGTAAGAGTACCTATATTCCAAGATCCTAACCTAATTCTAGGTGACCCTCTTTCTCCTTCACTTTTTATTATTGCGATTGAATATTGGTATCGTTATTTAATCTTCTTTTGAGAAGAATTCTAGTATGTATTTCAGTAATCTTAGTCATTTGGCTATCTCTCACTTTAGTTTTGTTGATGATTTCATAATATTTTGTAATGGCTTGTTACATTATGTTAAAAAGTCTAAGAGTTTTTTAAATAAATTTGAAAAGGAAAGTGGCCTTTGGATTAGTAATCATAAAAGTTGTTTTATCACTTCTACTTCCATTTATATTCAAAGAATTAATAAAAATTAAGGATATTACTAGTTTTTCTCATTAAAATCTTTCTATTAAATATTTAGGCTTTGCTATATTGTGGTCAAAAGAGATCCCAACTTTTGATGAGGTAATCCATAATATTCAAAATAAAATTTCTACCCTCAATTTCATTTCTTATCCTTTGGTTGTAGATTAATTGTTATTAAAATTATTCTTTACTCTCTTCTGTTTACTTTTGCTTAATATTGTTCCTACTTCCTTCTTCTTATCATGATTGAAAGACTATTTAATAAGTTTTTTAAGGCTCTAGGAATTAAAAGGCTTTATTGGACTCTTGGTCTAATATGTGGGGTTCTATTTATGAAGGTGGTATTGGGTGCAAATCTTTGATGGATTACACCAATGTTTTTTCCTATAAACTTTGGTGGAATTTTCAGAAAAATGAAAGTCTTTGGGCTAAATTCATGAATTTTAAATATTGCAAAGGTAAGCATCCTTTAATTTGCAATTATAAACATGGTGACTCTATTGTTTGGAAATGGCTCTATGATATTAAATGGAATGAGGAACCTCTCATTTTTGAGGTATTAATAATGGTTCTTCTTTCTTTGGCAAGATAACCTGATGGGGACTTTTCCATTCATTCTTTGCTTAATACTCAATTTTTTTCCTTAAAAGTTAGTCATTTTATTTATAATGGTGATTGAATTTCTCTTTAAATGATTTGATTCCTAATTTCATTAGTAATAACATCATCAGTATTCCTATTGATGGTGTTTCTCTGATCAAACTCTTTCAAAATTTCTAGCAATGGAGAATTTTTTTTTAAAGAAACTTTTTTTTTGGAGAACCCCATGTAGGGGAATTTTATTGCCGCAAAAAAGGGGGTTACAAGATCCTTAAGAGGGGATAAACTTAAGAACCATGCTCAAAGAGCTACAACCTAGAGAGTGAATCCCCATCTAAGTACAACCAAAATAAAAGGAAAAGAAAAGAAAAGAAAAATTGCAAGAGATACAAAAGTAGCAAAAAAAAAGAAATGAGACGCCTTCAAGAAAAGCTTGAGAAGATGAGAGAAGTATTTGCCACCTCCAGAAAGGAACCCGAAGGAAACAACACAAACTTATAAATAGCTAGAAGAAGGAATTAGCACAGTAAAGAGATACAAACAAAATTAATTGAAAAATAAATGAAAGTGTGAGAAATTTAGAGAAGTGTGGGGAAAGCTGTGCTCACCAGAGAATGGGCAACAAACATGAGCATCTAAACTTCAAAGGAAGGGTTACATCACAAGTGCTACTAGCCAAATTATGAGTGAAATCATCCCACCATCATAGCCTACATACTGGGGGTACTATCATGGATGAAAATCATATGATCTTTAATACATGCATACCAAGCAATAGAAAATGCACTCTAGAATGAAAGGAAACACTATTCAAGATGGCAAAGGTATGCCACCAATCCTTTGTAAGAGAAGCATCACCTAAGTATTCCACCATAGCATGAGAATGAATATAACAAAACCCCTACCTAGATGAAACATTAAGGGGAAAACACCCACATAGTGATGAAAGCCAATCAAGAGCAACAACCACCTATTAATAGCTAGATCATAAAGTAATTATATAGGTCTAATAGAGCCAAGAGTAACCTTAGCTAGATAAACACATAGAAAGGCAATAATGAGGCTAACCAAATGGTAATCAACAGAACCAAAAAGTAGGAAGAAATCCACCAAAAATAATCAGCATGCTGAACATAATAACCTACTTATCCATTCAGCCAATAGATAATACAACAAACAAAATAATTTAACCAACAGAAGAGAAGGTAGGCAGTGTCATTCCGAGCGAGCCATGTTAGGAATCAAAAATAAATAGTCAAAAATCCATCATATTAAGGGAAAATAATCAAGCTAAACAAATAGCAACAAAAAAAAAGATGAGAAGGAGACCAAAAGAAGTCCCAAATGTGCAAGGAAATAATAAGTAATCACCAAAATAAGAAGAGAAAGAGAAACAATGAGCATAATCAAAGAAAGTAACTAATTCATCCATTAGGTTAAGAATAAGCAAAGATAACCCAATGGTTTAGTGAAATAGCAAACCCACAACTATTTAGTAATAGCCAATGCCCAACCTGAAAATGGGAAGCATCAAAAAAAGATTGTAGAAAGATCCAGCTAGAAAAGAAGAACACACCCAACATTGGACAAGCAGGTCCCAACCTCCATCTACAACAAACACCTCTACCAAAATAGTAGAGAATGCAAAATAGAAAGGAAAAGGGACAAAGTAGAAAGGAAGACTAGCCCCATCCCATCCATAAACTGGGAAACATGCAGACAATAAAATAAGTTATGGTTCATGAGAAGGAATTTATAAAGCCCAAACCAGCAGAAGATAAAAAATGACATAATCAGATCCAAAAACTTAGGGAAGAGCCATATCTCCACAGGAAGAAGAAGCATAAAAGGCTTAAAAATTTATAACATAAGGCAATCTAGTTTTATCAAGACTCACAAGCCCCCTTAAAAGTGATGGAATATCATCATTAGAGAACAGATTAAAAGAGGAGGACTTGGCTCCCCAATTAGCAAGAAAATTAGCACAAGAATTGCCTTCGATAAATATAAGAAATTTGATAATCTAGGTTGGCAAAGAAGCCTCCTAGTATAGTTAAGTAAATAATACACTTCAGCATTTCCATGAGCTCCCAAATTTATTAATTCAAGAAGAAGGAGAGCATCAACTTCAAACCAAATCTTCAAAATCCTTTCTATAAGCGTAAATACCATAGTGTAGACCTTTAAGCTCAAAATAATACGTAAATAGGGTTCTAAAGAGCAAAAGCGAGATAACCCCGACCACTATAATCTCTTAAAATCCCCCACAACCATAAAAAAGCCATTAGAAATCGAAAATCGTGTTAACCTTAATGTCATGATAATTCTTCATCTAGTATATAATTTTAGTGGGAGCAATTCCACAAGAAGGAAGATTAATCCCAAAGTTAAAGGCCACATATTTGTACCCTTTGAAACTAAAGGAAGTAAGAAAATCAGCTTTATAAAGAGACATAATTTTACATTTGGCACTAGCAATAATACGATGATAGTTCATAGGTATATCACGATGCTTAGCATCATTTCTTTCCAACCAAATATACCAGTAAGAGTAGTGGCTAGAACAACTTTCATATGGCCTTTAGAAGTATAAGAGAAAAAAGTTTCAAGAAGTTGCATAATAGAAAATGATCCATCAAATGGAAAGTATTAAACATACCATCATACCAACTCAAACATTAACAACAATAGGCCATTCACAACACACATGATCCACAATTTCAATGTGAAAGCAACATTGGCATTTAGAGGGGAGGTGGAAGCCTTTTTTTTAAAAGGGTAGCATCAACAAGAATATAGTTTTGTAGAAGTTAAGATCAAAAAGGAGGTAGGGATAGACATATTCTGGATTTTAGTGAAAACCAAGGACTCTTGAGTTTTAAGTCTGAAAGAATGCCAAATATCCTTAAAACAAAATCTGAGGAGGAATTTTGAAGAGGATTTGGTCGATTTATAGGTAATGGACAAATTGTAAGGATTTTATCAACTATCACATTTAATGGAAATTTATTGAGCCAGATCCTAATTATTCTGAGTAATTAACTGATTAACCTTAAGCCTCACAATGGAATGAGTATTAAGGAAAGAATCAATGTCTTTGCCAAAAGAAGGAGGAGCCCGAATTCACACCACAAGAGATAAGATTCTCAGCAATCTAGTTGATTTTACAAAGTCTTCTCCACACCTGAGAGTCCCTAAGTTTGAAAGTACAAGTGTGAGGAGGTGTTTCTCCTTATAGTATTTAGCAAGCATAAATTAAGACTAGTAATTATAGTTGATTCTATAATTCCACCACATTTTGTATAAAAAACATTTAATGAAGTCTTCTAAAGTTTTACAACCCAAACCACCTTCATTAAAAGGCCCACAAAAGTTATGCTAACTAGCCCAATGAACTTTCCGAAGAAGAGGTAGAACCCCAAAAGAATTTGTTAATAAGTCTATTTATCCTTTAATAATAGTGAGTAGGCACAATAGGGGACAAAAGATACAAAGGTTTGAGGGTACTTTTATTAGGATAAGTTTAGCACCAAAGGAAAGTAAGTGGAACTCCCAAGAGGAAGTTTATTTTTTTGAATAACTTCATCAAATAAAGAAATCTTTTGGTTCCTCAATATAAATGGAGTACCCAAATACTGAAGAAAGTGTACAAAGCCCGTAATATTCTTAATAGCATCAATCCTAGATAAGGAAATAGACAAGCTAGAAATAAAGCAACTTTTGTCATGATTAATCTTCAAACCACTATCCCTACCAAACAGAGTAAAAAACTTACTTAGTTTTTTAATGTAGAGAGTAGAACCATTGCAAAATATAATGAAATCATCAGCAAAGCTGAGGTGGGAAATGGGAAAGCCACCCCTAGTTTTTTAATACATGTTAAGCATTTTAGAAAACATCTACTTAATACTTCTAGAGAGATATTCCACAACAATAATGAAAAGAGTAGGAGAAAGAGGATCTTTTAGCCTTAGTCCATGAGAAGAAGAGAAAAAACCATGAACTTCACCATTAATAAGTAAACAAAACCAAGAATTCTCAATACCATTCTTAATTAAAGTAATAAATTGACTTGAAAATCCAAATAGAGCCAAAATTTTATATAGGAAAGCCTCAACCAATGTTATCATCATAAGCTTTGGAAATGTCTTAAAGAGCAAAGCTACCACTCAAGAACATTGGCATTTAAATCATGGATCATCTCTCTAAAAGAACATTATTAGAAATACATCATTTTTAACAAACCTATTTGGTTGGGGAGATAATTTTAGGAAGTGTAATACTTAATCTTTTAGCCAAAATCTTAGAGATCGGTTCATTAAAAAGGGAACAAAGGCTAATTGGCCTAAAATCACCCAAAGATCGATTTTCTTTAGGGATTAAAACAATCAAGTGCTAGCAAAATATTTGGTGAGGATACTTCCTGAAGTAATCAAGAACAACTTTAACCAAGTCCTCTTTAATGATATACCAACATTTTTGAAATATAAGGTAGTAAATCCATCAGGACCCACCACAAAATCTATATTCATATTTTACAAAATGATAGCAATTTTGGATTCAGAGAGTAATGAGATAAGCATATTGTTATCTTCATCAAAATGAGATTAGAATAACTTTAGGCAAGAAAATATCATAAGTCACATTTTTATTAAATAGCTTTGTAAATAATGAAATGACAGAATCAGTACACCATACACCATCATTATTTTTAATTTTTTTAATGTGATTTAAAACCTTTTTTTAACCATGGCATGGAAGTATTTGGTATTTTGATCACCATAGTATCCAGCTTTTGTCGCCAATAGGTCTCCTCCATGTCTTGCTAACATGTTAACCTATTTTTGGTTTGAGTTAATAAGGCATTTTTAGATGGATCATTAATAGTATCGCCTTCTAAAACTATAGCCTCATGTTCTATTTCTTTGATATTAACAAATAGGTTTTTGAAACAGTGTTTGTTCCATAATTAAGGCTTTATTTAAGCCTTTTTAATTTGAACCATAATCTCGTCATCTCAAAAGTAGAATCATCAGAATGGAGAGGTTCACCCCAATTGCTAGCAACCACATCCATAAATCTATCATCCATAAGCCACATATTTTGAAATCGTAATGGGATATGAGAGGAGGATTTAGTAGCATTAATATTTACAATGATCAACAAGGGAGAATGGTCTGATAGGGTTCTACTGAGATGCTCAATAAAAGTATTAGGGAAAAGGTTGATCCACAGATTGTTAAAAAGGACACTATCTAATCTTTACCAAAGTCTGTGATTATTCCAAGTGAAATGAGACCCAGTAAAGCCAATATCAGTAAGATGACAATCAAGGATCATGTTATTGAATTCTCCATGGAAAATAAGTTCGGAGCATTACCACCAACTCTCAAGAGAGAAGAGATAATGTTAAAGTCCCACACACAAACCAAGGAGCATTCATAAAGGAAGAGAAACTAACAAGATCTTCCCAAAGAAGCCTTCTACCATTATTATTACAAGAGCCATAGACAAAAGACCCCAAGAAACACCAATTATCATAAGTAATTTTAACATTTAGAACCTGGGGTAAATCCTGCATAACTTTTAAAAAAAAGGGCACATTCCAAAAAATCCATATTTTATTGCTCTAGGGAAAAAAAATTACCAAAGCCAATCATTCTAGCAAGCAGGCGAAGGGATAATAAAAGATTCCAAAATAGCCAAAAGGAAATGTTATGAGAGTGAATAAAATTATTGATACCGCTTTCTAATGTAGGTATCAATCCTCTCTCATTCTAGATAAGGAAGGAAACCATTTATTTTATGAGGAGCCATCTAGTAACTCGCAAAAGTTAGAACTCTAGGTTTAGAAGTTTTATTTTTTTTTCTAAAAATTATTTGAAATTAATTGGCCATATCCACATCATCACCGTCTGATAAGGATTGATCAGAGAATTTCTTGGAAATGGGAGGCACATTGAAAATAGTATTATAGTCTAGTTCACCTTCTTCCAAATCATTGTTATGTTATAAAATTGGATTAGAAATCAGTTCAAACTTAGATGAAGAAGCACAAGAAAGATTAGAGCCCACTGTCAGTAAGTAAGAGTAGAAGCTTTCTCCAAATTTTGCACACCACATTCCTTCATGAGGAATCAAATTTTCTTTAATTAAAGGTGGCAAAGAGGTCGAATAGAATCATTTGATAAAGAGTCATCATAAAGCCAGAAAGCTATTATTATTTACATTATTTCCATTATTGGTTCAAATGGATAATTTCATAAGGGACAACATCCTTATTAGGGTGACATCCATGTCAATGGTGAAAGAATATCGATTGATTAGTATGAAGCTCAAGCAATGGCCCTTAGATTCAGGTAAGGAGATATTAGATAATATAACATTTTGTGGTTTAACCAAGGGAACTTAAGAGAGGATGACTTTAGATGCACAAAGAAAACTTTTCTTATGTGAATGAACCACAAAGCAATCTGAAATCCCATGGCCTCTTAAAAATGATTTTTTATTTACAAAAGGCTGCTTTTCTTAGTGGTACTAATTTTAGAGGTTGCAAGTTTGTTGCTTCTAAATTGACTGCTTTTATTGTGACTCATCTCGGATTATAAATTATTCATTGATTAAGCCATTTAATTATTTTATTAAAAAATAATCCGATGGCTCTCTACATAACAAGTCGAGTTGTGGTGGTATCTTTAGGAATAATCTTGGGAATATTATCTTCCTTTTTCCACTCTCTACTAATTATTATTTTACTGAAATGATGCCAATTTATCATGCACTTAAGCTTTGTTTGGATAAAACTTTTCATATTATTTGGTTGGAATCATGGTGAGATGGTTGTTGCTATGATTTAACCATAAGGGTAATGCTTATTTTTTTTATTTAATTAGAAATATTAAAGCTATTATCTCTAAACTTTCTTTAAAATTACTCATATTTTAAGAAGAAGGTAATGCTTGTGATTTCTTAGTTTGGGGTGTAATTTCAATTTTACCTTTGTTTACTTACAATGCAATATTCCTAAGAAATTAAGAGGGTTGCCTAATTTAGATAAACTGGTTTGTCTTATGTTAGATTTTCTTAATTTTTCTTTTTTTTTTCTTTTATGTTATTGGCTTTTCCTGGGCTTCGCTTGGAGGTTCATATTGGTTTGTTTGCTATTGGCTCCTCTCTCTTCTTAGAGGTTTCCAATTCTTGTATTTTTCATGTACTTTATAGGTTCAAATGCTATCTTTTGGTTGTCCTCATTGTCGCTTTGCCCACTTAATGTGGTATCTCTCAGGGCTTATTCATTTTTGGTTGGTTGGTTTGTTTTAGTGTCTTCGTATTGGTATCTTTGAGATTCTTAGGTGCCTTCTCCTGGATGAGATGTCAGAGCTTTCCTTTAAATGGGTTAGTCATTCCTCAAGCACCGCTTTTGTCGTTGGTGGGTCTTGTTGTTTATATTTTGTTTTTGGCTACACTGGGATGATTTTTTTTTACCCACAGAGTTGGTGAGTTTGTTGTTTGTTTCCTTCTTCTCCTCCCATTTACTTTGTCTCTGTGCTTCCTCTTTGGTTGGTGGATTTGTTTATTATTCTGATTGCTCTTGGGTGGTTGGATGGTTCTGCTGGCTTGGATTTTTCTTTGTTGGCTCTTTTTTTTTTTTACTATTGTCCCCTTTAGCTAGTGGCTCTGTTGCTGTTCTTACCTTTTTGGTGGTTATTTTAGATCTTTGCTAGTTATTGGTGTGTGCTCGGGTGCCTTTGTGAGGTTCATTGACTATGATGGCTAGGATGTTAAATCTTATTTTTGGTTTGTTGCAGTATTTGTGACTATAACCCTCCTTTCAGAGTTTGGCTGCTCACAAATTTTTGTTGCCCCTTCTTATTTTTGTGACAAAGCTTGAGCCTTTTCTTTCCTTTCTCTTTATCTTTGTTTAATTTCTTTTATTTATGCTTATCTCTGCTTTAATTTTTTTCTTGCAGGTTTCCTTCGCTTGTTCTTAGGTCTCTTTAGATGGATTGCTGACTTGCTCAAAATTCTGTGTTGTTGCTGTTATTTTCTTAGTTCTTCCTTTTTCTTTTCACTATCTTTTGTATTAGTCAGGGGATTTCTCTCTTTAGGTCCTACTGTAGCTCTTTGAGTAGTAGCCTTTGAGTTTTATCCCCTTTAAATCGTTGTATCCTTTTCTTTTTGGTAATAAAATTTCCACTTTTTCCCAAAAAAAAATGCTAAACTTTAAACCATAAAACTTACAACCCAAAACCTAAAACCCTAAACCCTAAACCCCAATCCCTAAACCCTAAACCCTAAGCCCAAAACTAACCCTAAATCCTAAGAATGGATAGAACCTTGATGGTAGGAACATCACCTTCAACTAGACTCAGTCTAGATCTAGTGGTGGAGGTGAAGGCAGAGGCAGTGGTTATCATAGTGGTGGTGGGGAATCTGAAGGGGATGTTGGATATGGAGGTGGTTCTCAAAGAAGTGGTGTATATGGAGGTGGGAGGAGCAATGGAGGTTACATCCATGGTAGCGGCGGAGATCGAAGATCTGATGATGAATCCCATTACTCGAGAGGTGTGGGTGGTTCTGATGGGAACTAGAGAAACTGAAGAACGTTATGTCCGATCTACTGCTTATGGAATTGCATCTTTACAGTAGAGATGGTTCTACTTATCTAGGGTTTGAATTTGCTCTATTTGTGCTCATTTTTTCTCTATTTCATTGCTTGTGTCTTAGAAAACTTGGGGTGCTACTTGGTTGATGAAATTAAAAAGAAGAAATGTAGAATCTAAATTTGTTCTCTATTAAAAAAAAACCTTAAACTCTAAACCCTAAACCATAAACCCTAAATAAAAACTTAAACCCTAAACTTAAAACCTAAATCCTAAAACCTAAACCCTAATAAACCTAAACTAAACTAAAACCCAACCCAAACTCTAAACCCAAACCCCAAACCTAAACCTAAACCCTAAAACCTAAACCCCAAATCCCAAACCCTAAAACCCAAACCCTAAACCCTTAAACTAAACCCAAAACTAAGAATGGAAGAACCTTGATGGTAAACCCTGAAGTAAGCCTAAAACCTTAAACCCTAAATTAGCCCAAAAACTTAAACATTAAACCCAATGGTTGAAACCCAAACTTGATAAAGATGTCATTGGGATAGATCCCAAGAATGATAATCCTAATATAGTTATAGTGCTAGAAAATATCTTCAAGATACTTTCCTTGACTTTTAGAGATTTGAATACCTAAACCCTAACCCTAAATGGTAGATATAATACCATATATTGTGTATAAGTCATTATATTTGAGCATGTAGTGATGTGTTTTTGGATGTTATAAGATGTTTTGAAATATTTTGGTATATTGTGGTATTATGCTTATAGTATATTAATATAAATCCTAAAATATTAATTTAATAAATTAATGAGATTTGTTAAAATTTGTAAATTAGGTTGTAGTACCAAAATAAACCACAACCTGTAAACTCTAAAAAGTAAATTTTATGTTCAAAATAAATATTATATGTTGTAGCTATAGTAACATATATCTTAAATATTATTTTACACATTTTAAATTCTTTAGTATTTTACAATCATGCTAACCTACACTAGCATTATATATAAAATGTTGATTTAGACTTTAAAATTGTGGAATTTAAATTCATAGGTAGAGCATGGCAACATAATATATTATTTCAATTTAAAATATGTAAGTGTCTAACTAAAATATATAATTTTTGTTATTTAGACTAATTTATGATTTTTCTCTTAAGCAATCCCTTGTGATGTGATATGCAATTTAATAGTAATATAATATAATATAATATGTTATAGTGTATTATTATATAAGATGCTCTAACATATGTAACATCATTTATATAGCATACTATTGTGTATTACTACTTGTTTTTAGATATTTTAGTTTGTTATAGTATGATGTAGTACAATAGTACTAGTATAATTCATAAAAATAATGATTTATAAATAGATGATGGGATTTGTCCAATTTTAAGATAAGCTTTAGGGAACATCATTGGGGTGTGCAATATGTATCATTTAATAAAAAAATGAAATTTTACCAAAATAAATGTTCATTTTTCAACAAAATTTTATAAATTTTTTTTGCTTAAAGTGATTCCTTTTAAGGTGTAATGTAAGATAATATATTATATGAAAGCATATTAAAATATAATGTACATAACAATATAACTTCACATATATATGAATGTGGTGGTGTGTTTCTAAATGTTATTGTACATTTTATTATGTTTTACTTTTATTATAATACATTGGGTCAAAACTAACAAAAATGTTAATTTGAAGGTTGAGATGGAAGAATTTGGCCAAATTCATGGCACACACCAAGAAGGAACACCAAAATTATACTATTTTGTACCATTTTAATAAAAAAATAATAATATTACATCCAAAATGAAATTATTCATATTTTAAAAAATTTATTATTTCTTCCTTTTAAGTGATTCTAATGAGGTGTAATGTTAGATAATATATTATATTATAGCAAATTATAATATAACATCATATATTATAATATAACATTTGTGTTAATTCACTATAATATGTTTAACATGATATTGTATAGTTAGTTTGAGCTTTCACCATCACAAATCATAAAATGTTGACAATATTAAGATGATGTAATTTGAACAATACATTGTTACTTTTTTGTTGAAGTATTAAAGGTTTGCATATGAGAAGAAATAAGATTTGATGAGACTTCCATGTTAAGGACATGGAGGGAGATTCTTGATCACATTCATTGCATGACATGTGATCTATAATAAACAGATGAAGAAAATCTCTGGGGATAAAGTTTGAATTGATTTCATTATGATTTGGAAAGAAGATCCGATATGAATCTATAATCCACTATGGATTAAGATAGAATTAACTTTAATTTATTTTGTTTTAATTGATGTGGAGGCATTTGCTGATATGGGCTCAGTCCACGGGATCAGTATATGAACATTCTACTAGAAGCTTTGAGCTATCCACTTTAGGGATTAGGATTTGAGTTTGATTTCATAGATTTTTTGGGGATGTACATGGGAATAAGAGTTTGGTTGGATTTCTATGATTTAGACTTTTCTTGGGGAGTTCTTAATTTGGCTCCTAGGAGGTGGGTTTTGGGATTTTTTTGACTTGTTTATATATGATTTGGGCTCTAGGGAGAAGGGTGTGATTTAACTCCACTTCAGAAAATCAGATCGAGTTTAATTTTATTTGAGTTAATGCATGGACCTTATTAGTGTGCAATGGACCTACTAAAAATGGGCTATATTAGCCTTGACTTACCTCAGGTTTACAAATTCAAAGGGATAGTCTACTAGTTGTGAGGTAGAGCTGGCCAACCTAAGGGTTGCATTTTTTGATGTGCAATGTATGCTAGGAAGAAGGCATAGTAGACTTACATCTTTCAAAGGGAGGAACAACCAGGGTGACTGTTGGATGCACAAATCGAACGACCTTGGTGACTTGAGTGAATGTCTTTCTTTGGGAACTTATGTCAAAGTAGTAAGGATTAATTTTATCTTATTTTCATGTGATTTGATATGGTTTATTTAGTTTAGTTTGATTTCAAATTGAGGGCATATCCACTGGGGATGTGAGCTCGATCAAATTTTATAGGTTTAATTTATGGACCATGTCGGTGTGTGATGGACCCACTGAGAAGGGGCTATATTAGACTTATTCTATCTTAGATTTACAAATCCAAAGGGATAGTCTATTGGTCATGGGGTAGAGCTAGCTAACCTAAGGGGTTGCCTTTCAGTGTGCAATGGCTATGCTAGGAAGAAGGCATAGAGACTTACATCTTCTAAAGTAGGAACACCGGGGTGACTTATTGGTAGCACAACAAATAGAACACTTAGGGGCATTTGAGTGAATGTTCGGGGACTTATATCAACTTAAGAGTAGTCAGGCGATTACTAAAGGGAGTTTTGCTAATACTACCCTAAAGATAGGATGCTTTCTTGGGAAAATGTGTCACTAGGGGTGTCCTCCTAATCCATAAGTGAATATAAATTTTGTTTATATGTTTGCATGGACCCTATTGGTGTGCGAGGGACCACACTGAGAAGGGGTTATGTCGGCCTTGACCTATCTCAGATTTACTAGACCAAGGGAGAATCTAGACATCCATAGGACAGATTCTACAACCATAGGGGCAGTTACTAGGAAAGGGGAGCTATCCAATCCGATAGTAACCCAAGTAGTGTCTAAATGGGGTTGCAAAGGGCATGATCCAAATATAGTGCCCACAATTGAGGTGATGCTAGGCGTTATCCTGAGCTCTAAAAAAGAAAGAATAGGTGTATAATGGCCAACTCAAGGAGAAAGTGTAGCAGACTTACATCTGCCATGAGTGGTGTATCCTAAGGTGCAAGAACTAACCAACCTAAGGTGTATCCGTCAGCATGAGTGGTGTATCCATTAGCATAGTGAGAACCAACCAACTTAAGGTGCCCATCGGTGTTCAATGATCAATCTAGAAAGAAAGCATGTAGGCTTAAAACTTTCCAAGAAGACCATCATGGGATAGTCATTTTATTAGATAGATTCTATTTGACCTAGAGCGACACTAAGTGGGAGCCCATGAAGGGAGATTACAGAAGCAATCAAGAGGGAAGGAGCCTCTAGGGGACTTATCATAAACCTCAAATATACTCGACCCAGTCCGTACATGAAGGCTAATCTAATAAGAAAGCATAGCAGACTCACATTTTCTTAAATAAACCCAACATAAGGTAGCTTACCGGCCACGCAATAAGGCCTACCAAACTAATAAGGCACTCATCGGTGTGAAGTGGCCAAGTAAGAAAAGAAAGTATAGCAGACTTACATCTTCCAAAGAAAGAAGACCACTAGGGTGACACACTAGCAGGGTAGTATGCCAGCTCGACCTAGAGTTGCTGCTGAGTTAGTGTCATTGGGGGCATTATCTCAACTCAAAGTAGACCAAGATAAAATATATGTGTTTGTTTTATATGTTTATGTGTAGTTCATGTTTGTGTTATTTCAATGAAGGATAGGATGCTGCTTGGGTTCCTTACACCTACCATAAACACAATGTGGCATATTCACAAACAAGAATACTTTCAACATGGAAGAGATTGAATTTGAAATGGAATTTTCAAACATGATTTATAATATTTCTATAAGTAGAGCATGTTGATTGGGCGCTCTCCCTAACAATTAATGAGTTGATAAGATCTTCCTTGGTAGGCCTTCTCTATGGAAAAAGGGTCTTCCCAAGTACGTTCAAACTTGCCTCCCATCTGATGATAAGCAATAATCGATCTCCTTAGAACTAAATTAAGCTCTCCTACTTGAAAAGCTCTAGGATGGACCAACTTATTATGTGCTTGAATCATTTTGGCTTTGTACAACTTGAGGTTTTAGCATGCCTACAGACATCTCTCCTTCGAACCTTCGAGCTCTTCTAATCACAACTTGGCATTATGCTCTGTTATGATCTTGCAATGCACAACTATACTTAGTGATGGGAGTTGGACTTCTAATGGTAGAATGGCTTTGGACCCATACACTAGAAGGAGTAGCGAGTTGGAGTTCTATATGTGGTGCGGTAGGCCTACATGGCTTCAACTAACCCATGCCACTTTTACTTGTTGTTGTGTGTCTTCTTCAGTATTTGGATGAGAATTTTGTTGAAGGCTTCTGCTGAGCCATTTGCCCTCAAGTAGTTAATGGTAGAGTATCTCTAATACGTGCTATATCTCTCGGCAAAGTTATTGATCTCGGTGCTCTTGAATGTAGTATAATTATTAGATATCATTCATCGAGGCACTCTGAACCTATATATGATATGGCTCCTAAAAAACTAGAGCACATCGAGCTATGATCTCTCGAGCATAATCACCTTTCATTTGGAAAGGGATAGCTAAGATGAATTATGACCTTTGAAAGAAAGAAGATCAATCGGACCCACTATGTCGGTACCTCACAGATGGCCATGACCCATGGTGTACTTGTGGTAGTGATGGAGCTTGGCTTTATAACCATAGGACCCATGATTTGGTGGAGACATAAGAATCTCAAAGATGTTGATGTTCTGGGCTTGGAGTAATAACTCAGGTACATCAAAGCCTCATAGCTTCATTGTTATAAATACCATGATATGAGAATCTCATCACATTGCAGTCTTGAGTTAAGGGAACTATTCCTACCCTTGCCTTTCTTTGAATAGTAAACTGTTGTTCTTCTCTTCTTTGAGAGAAAGCCTCATAATCAAAGTACATCCCCCAGCAGTGAATGCTTGTATCTCCTAAGTTTATGATTCATTCATGGTAGAAAATCCTTTAAGTGGAGTTCAAAAAAGTGGTGTCTTCTTGAAATCTTCGCTTGTCCTTTCACCAGGGAGTATGAAGGTAATGTCAAACTAGAGGATCATGGGTGTCATGCTAACCATTTGGATAGTGTCAACCATATGGAGATATTGTAGCGGATTAATCCTTGAAATTAAATTCACCATAGAAAGCATGTAGTGCGTAGCTTTGTTATGAAAGATTAAAGCTGAAATGCTTCTCAGTGGATAATTAGCCTCATGAGGGATTAGATGATGGCAGGTAGTAGAGAGCATTTTCCATCCTTTCATCATTGGCTTGGATAACAAAGCACCAAGGATTTATCAAAAACAAGTGTAAATATGAGCAAACTAGAACCAACGTCATGGTGCTCACACTTATCATCCCACTTGAACTTGGCATCCTTTTGACAAATAGAATGATCTTGATGGGTTAGATGTAATGCATCTTAGATATGCCAACCGCTTTTGGAATGATCTAAGTTGAGTTAAACTTTTAGGGAGTGGCACTTCTAATATCACCTTGATCTTCTCCAGATCGATTACGATTCTTTGGTGTTGGACAACAAACCCAAGGAATTTCCTTGAAGCTACTCTGAATGCACACTTTACGGGATTCATTTTGAGGTTAAATTATCTTAACTATTCAAAAACTACTCTAAAGTTAAAGAGATGGTCTTCTTGTCTCTACTTTTGACCACAAGATCATCAACATAGCATTCAACATGATGATAAATGAGTTCATCGAATATTCAAGTCATAGCCCATATAGTTGATGATATTTTTAAAAAAGGCATGACCTAGCAATAGATTTGATTGGGGTTCTAAGCTGTTTCTTTCATCTTGGTACCATCTTTATTGGTTATCCCTTTGAGCCATCCATGAAGAGAACCAAGATGAGGCAATGTCTTCATTGAAGATTAGTAGTGGAAATTTGTCTTTGGACATCTTATTTAAATCTAAAATCAATGCATATGTGAATTTGGAAATTCTTTTCTTAATTGGATGAGCTAACCTGGGTTTTTTCTTTAGATGAAACCAACACATCAATTGACTTCAAAATGACCTTTTGTTTTATGTCATCATGTTGTATCTAGAGTTTGATAGGTTAGTAGCTATTGCTGGTTGGACTACATCAAGAGCCAATCCATCTCTTCATAACTCCATAGCGGTCCTTAAACTCAATCAATAGTCTAATGTCATTAGTTTTTTCATTCAATAAGAATGTATTTTGGTGTGGATCTTCTTCTTAATTCTAAGTTTATTTCATTGAAATGGTCAATTGACTTGATCTCTTCTTCAAACTCTAGCGTGCATTTTTGACTTCAAAATGTCTTGATCATCAGATTTCTAAGCACAACTCCTCTATGAGTTAATATGATTTGAAAATAACTTGTCAATTCTAAATGATTGGTGATTAGCAATAGTCATCATCAACTATCCATTGAAATCTTAGTCCAGTCTTGATTGAGAGCTTTTGCATTTGTTCTTACATATTCTTTCAAAGTAGTTCTATGCTTTGACCATGTATGTGGATTAACCTTTCTTTATTAAATTATGAACACAAGTACAATCAAAAGGTAATTCTATTAATATTTATATGAATCATCCTCAAGTTCTACATCAACTTCTTAACTTAAGATGATTCTTCCAAAATGAACCTCTAAGTCTTCTATGATGACTTAGGGGCTTCTTCACAAAACCCTGACTTTTTGAGAGGAAAGTCTTAGAGCTAAGGTTCCAAAGCGATGCCTAGTCTTCACATATAGACTTGGATACACTTATGCTTTGCTTTGAGCGTCTTCACATATCTCTCAAGTGTCACCTCCATGGGAATCTACTCTGGAAGGGTTGGTGGTGTGCTAACCATATAAGACTCATCCATGAACTAGATTCTAAGTCTATGGATAGAGGACTCAGTAGGACATATCTTCTATTGGGTGGCCAATAAGGTTTTACCCCTAGGGCCCTCGGGCCTCTTCCTCAGTAGGGTTAGGTCATCCTACCTATATGTTCAAATAGAGTAATGATGGGTGGAATCTGCTTCCACTTCCTCCTCCAAGTCTATTTTCTCCCTTTTATTTTCTTTTTCATTTTCTCTTTTTTTTTTTCTTTTTCTTTTTCTTTTATTTATAAACATTTGCCAAGTTTTTGAGAATAGACTTGTTGATTTTGAGCAAGATAGTAAGCCACATCCACATATTTGTCAACCTCATGAACTGTAAATGGCTTGAGATCTTATTTGACATAGTAGATGATCCCACTTCTCACAAACTTCATACACTGATGTAGAGAAAATGAAACTATGTTGTTCTCATGTATCCATGTTCTCCAAATTAAAGCATTGAAAGATGTATCCGAGTCTATAATGTGAAACTTGCTTGGTCTTCCAATCATCTATCTCCAGGGTAACACTATGGAGCCTGCCTGACCTCACTTTTGGTGATTCAATCTTCCTACCTTAGACTTAGGAGTCTTCTATACACTAAGACTTCCCTAGTCATAAGACACTTCTAACAATTAGGTAAACACTTAACCTAAGCCTAAAGACTTAGAAGGGTTAACCATAGGATTAAGTTAAGCCTTAAGGATTAGGATAATCCATCAACCCTACAACCCAAATCCAATCCATGTTATCCTTCTCAAACCAAACCTCAAGTTCAATTCAAACATCAAATTCAAATCCAAATCCAAACCCAAATTCCAAAACCAAATGATTGAAGCCCATGATCAAATCCAAACCTGAAACCCTTCATAAGTCATATGACCTATCCCATGGACTTAGACAAATCTTAATCCAAATCAATCCAAAAATGATTTTCTCATAAACAATTTATATCTTTAGTCATCTTCTAAATATAAATCAAATCTACATTTAAATGATCAAAACTAAATCAAACAAATTAAATCAAATCCCTTCCTAAGTCATATGACCCCATCTTAGCCAAATCTTAATCCAAATCAAGTCAAACTCAACTAATTTTCTCACAAATCAATCATATTTTCAATCATCTTGACAAATTTAAATGAAATATACATTTAAACCATCAAAACTCAATTAAACCAAATCAAAATCCAAACATAAGCCATGATCCAATTCGATGGACTTAGCCAAATTCCTTCATTCAAAAACCCAAATTCAATTGATTTTCTCATGAATCAATCACACCTTCAATCGTATTGACAAATATAAATGAAATCTACAATCATCAAGCCAAACCCAAATCAACCCAAGTCAAATCCAACTTAACCCTTTTGACTTGAAATGTTCAAATGATCAAAACTCATTTGAACCCAAATGTACAGAATTTATATGTCAATCCCAAATCTATATATAAACTCAACTAAATCAAACTCAACCCAAAATCAAGCCAACCAAATTGCTCCACTTGACCCAAAGTGGCCAATTTGACCTATTTGAGCAAGTTCTAATCCAACCAAAATTAGATTGAACCAAGCCCATCAAAATTCTATCGTGATTATTGATCAAAGGTTGATCAATTATCACAAATTATCAAACCAAGTCAACTTGATCATTTGACCAAGTCAACCCTTAACCCATATGAACCCAAACTAGCCAAATTGCAACTAAGACAAATCCCTTTAAACCAATGATTCATAAGAAATTAAAATCTATATTTGAATATGACTTGACCTTCAATTGAGTCAAACTAAACCCAATTGGCACTCCTGAGCCAAGTTGACCCAAATTGACCTAAAAGACTAAATTGGGTCAAATCAAAATATAAACCAAATTGATTGCAACCAATGGCTCAAGTTCATTCCAAATTGATTGTTGAACTTGACCAAAGCCATGATTGGACCCAACGACCTAAAGGTTAAAGTTGGCCTAATTGAAAACTAAATCCAAATTAATTTCAACAAAAGCCTACAATCATCTTTGATTGGTCAACAAAACACATACCAACACTCAACCCAAGTCAATTTGGCCAATTTGGTCAAATTGGTCAACTTAAACCATTTGACCCAAATGAGTTCAAATGAGCCAAAATCAAATCTAAGACCAACTAAACCAAACCAATTAAACCAAAACATCCCAATTGATCATATGGACTTAACCCAACCCTTGGTTTGACCCAATATGACCAATTGGTCAACTTGACTTAACAATTTGACCTAAATGAGTCAAATTGAGCCAAACCTAACCAAATCAACTCCAATTGACTTGAAATTTGAGCTAATCCACTTTTGGCTCATTTCAAATCTGCCAAAATCAAATCCAATGCTAATAATCATTCTACCCTTGGGTCAAGGGTATCACATGAGATAAATCACCCATGTAAGGGGACATTTCCATTCCTTGGCAACTTAGTAATCTCCCAATGGTCTACTAGGCATCATGATGGTACCCAACATGATGGGATGGTTAGGTCGCCATGACCCATAAGAGGTGAAATCACCTCACCCTCCCCATTAGAGCATTTGAAACACTTAGGACACCCATGATTTCTCCTTGGCAGCCACCTCCACACCTTCAATCAACCAAGCTGAGCCAACTCACCTCCTCCCTTCCACCCATAACTCCTTGAGATGGTCGGATGGCAACTAGAAGCCAATCCCACCACCCGATCAAGTTGAAGGGGGAATACACCCCCTCGTTTCCACTCAAACACACACAAAAATCATTCTTTAAAGCCCTAGCTACCCAAGATGAGATGCTATAGCCAATCCTTAAGCTCCCAAGCTTGTTCCTCGATAAAAAAATGCCATTCCCGTCTATCCTGAAATAAGACACTCCCATTTTTGGCCTAACTTCTTCATGTCTCCATCAAACTCAAATTAACTTTGCACGCACCTTCCTTAGGCCTCATTGAGCAAGAATAAATCATCTCCCAAGCTTTTCGATCATCGGAGGTGGGACTTCATCCAAAATTGAGCTCCAAATTATTGGTTCTTTGCCTTCCAAGAGAATGTCGAGGAATTGATCCAATTGCTGCTCAACAGGAATTCATTTCCACTAGATGAAGCTTTCTCAATTGTTTGAGCAATTGGTCTTTAGCTCCAGTGAGGTATGCTTCCAAAACTAATCCTTAGCCAAAATGGGTTGGAGATTTTTGAAGAAAACTTGCATCTCGTGTGATCTTGATCGTTGGATCCCTTCCGATCGATGTCGTAAAGGTGTTGGATCCTTTTAGAGTTGATCTAAGCTCCGGTAAGCTTGGATTAAGTGAGCAGTGGTGGATAGACTCCATTCTCCCTCACTCGCTTGAAGTTAGATCAGACATAATCATTTTAGCATGATAGCGGGTCAAGATTAGCTAGATTGATCGATTTAATCCTATTAAGCTGTGGGATTAATCATAGCCATCCGATCTTGGATCGAATGGCAGAAAAGAATCGTGCCCCGCCACATAGGCATTGAATCGATAAGTTTTAGTAGCGCCGACCGTATGGAAAGCATGCAGCATCGCCACATGGCACCAAAAGGATTAGGCTTTAATTAGGCTTAATTAATCATTTTAATGGTGAAAGTTCTAAAATAATAAAACATCAAATGTAAATAAAAATGCAAATAAATACTCATTTTAAAGGTATTCTATAGGAGAATTAATTAAAATGATCTTAACTAATTTTAAATAGTAATTAAGGTTTAATTAAGGTTTAATTAAAAAATTAATTAATTACTTTTAATTACTTGAGCAATTAATCCCAAATTTTATGGGTTAATTTGGGATGGCGTCCTCCCATGATTTTCTTGGGATTTATTGCTCACTTAAATAAGAAAATTGACTAATTATACCTTAACTACTCTTTTAAGTTAATTAATGAATAATAAACCCATGAACAATAACAAATTGGTTAATTAAGTTTATTAATCATTGTTCAACACTAAGTGAACTAAGGAATAGGGTTGGGACCACTTTCCCAAGTTCATTTCACTTATTTTAAAATGAAATTAAAAATTTAACTAATTAATTAAATCACTTAATCAAATTGAAATCATAATCACATCGACCTTAATTAACTAAATCATGGGGTAGATCTTTAGGTGTTTAATAACCTAAAGGAGTTTAATGAAATTATGGTTGAAAACCATAAGAGTAATTAATTAGTCGATTAATCTAATTAATTAATCATGAGCCAATTGCATTAGGCCCCTTTTATTTCCTAAGATCATTGTAAGTTTATTTTCCATGCATATAATGTTGGCTCATAATTATTTTGTTAATTACTTTAAGGTGACATAGATAAGAATAATTAATTCATCTAATTAAGGGTTCAACTTAATTAACCCATAAAATCAACTTAATTATATTTCCTTAAATTAAATCAAATCACTAATGTGGGAATGGGTTTAAAACAGCAAGTGATGATTTTTCTTCTCCTCTTTAATCAAATCAAATCCAAAACTTAATTAAAAAAGAAGCTTTGGTTTACTTTAAATAATCTTATTTGATTTGATTATCCTTAAGAACTAGTTTGGTTGAAAGAATCACATGCTTATATTTGATTGTCCTCTTTCCAATCATGTTAAATTTGGTATGTCATTTGAATTCATGCATCCATCTTTTCAAAATCAAGTAAAGCTTACATGTGTTGATTTAATTCAATATATGTGTGGCTATTATCACTATTAAATCCAAATGTATTTTTCAAAAGCTTATAAATGAATAATAATATGTGTTATGATGCTAGTTATAAATAAATAAGAAATGCATGTGCTTATAGCTTAAGTGTATGAATGTTGAGTTCTCTTTCCTCTATTCATGTGTTGATTTATATAAGATTGAATGGTAATGGGTATATAGCCTGGATATCCCGGGAACTCAAGTCTTTAGCTAGCCCCAAGGAGGTCATTTGATTACCTCACTTCCCTGATTTGTTACTTGGTTGATGAAATTGAAAAGATGAAATGTTGAATCTGAATTTGTTCTTTGTTATAAAAAAAACCAAAAATCCTAAACCCTAAATTAAAACCTGAACCCTAAACCTAAACCCTAAACCCTAAACCCCAAACCTTAAATCCTAAACCCTAAACCCTAAACCCTAAACCATAAACGCTAAACCCTAAACCCTAAACCATAAAACCCTAAAAGCTTAAACATAAACTAAATAAAACATGAAAATAAAATATATAGAAAAACCTAAACCTAAATAAAATAAATAAGTAAAATAAAATAAAAAATTAAACCTAAACCTAAACCTAAACCAAAACCTAAAAATAAAATAACTTAAAAATCAAAAATTAAACTAAAATAAAATAAATAAAACCTAAAATAAACTAAAATATAAAATAAACCTAAAAAATAAAACCTAAATAAAAAATAAAAGTAAAGGTAAAATAAAATAAAATAAAAATAAAATAAAATCAAAACTAAATAAAAACCTAAAATACTAAAATAAAATAAATAATAAATAAAACCTAAACCTAAAATAAACAAAATAAAATAAAAATAAACCTAAACTAAAATAAAATACAGCTAAACCTAAACCTAAAATAAAGTAAACCTAAACCCCAAACTAAATAAAATAAAATAAACTAAAAATAAACCTAAACCTAAACTAAAAAAAACCCTAAAAAAACCTAAAATAAAAATCTAAAATTTAAACCTAAAATAAAATAAAACCTAAAAAGTAAACCTAAAATAAAATAAAACCTAAACCTAAAATAAAATAAAGCTCAACTATAAAATAAACCTAAACCTAAAAAAATAAACTAAAGTAAGAAACCTAAACTAAAATAAATAAACTAAACTAAATAAAAATAAAAAATAAAATAAACTAAAGGAACTAAAAAATAAATTAAATAAACCTAAACTTATCGGTTAACTTAATTTAAAAACCATAAACCCTAAATCCTAAACCCTAAACCCTAAACCCTAAACCCTAAACCCTAAACCCTAAACCCAAAAACCAACTAAACCATAACCTAAACATAAAAGCACCAGAAAACCTTAAACCCTAAACTCTAAACCCTAAACCTAAACCTAAACCCTAAATCCTAACCCTAAACCCTAAACCCTAAACCCCAAACCCTAAACTTAAACCTAAAGTAACTAAATAAATTTTAAAAATAAACCTAAATTCTAAAACCTAATAAACGTAAACCTAAACCTAAACAGAATGGAACAGAGGGAACATCACATCAACTAGGCTCTCTAGATTCTATAATGAGGCAAGGGAGGTGAAGGTTATTCGTGGTGGTGGGGATGGAGTGTGTGGATATGGAGGTGGTGGTCAAAATAGTGGTTGTTATGGAGCGGGGAAGAGAGAGGTTACAAGCGTGGTGGCAGAGGGAGAGATCGGGGATATGAAGGTGGATCCTGCAACTCGAGAGCCCGAGGTGGTTCTGATGAGAGCTGGAAAAACTGGAACATGCCCGATCCTATCTACCACTTATGGAACTGTGTCTTAATAGTAGAGACGGTTCTAATTATCTATTATTTTTGATTTGCCCAATCCATGCTCATTTTTATCTATGTCATCGATTGGTTTTAGAAAACTTGGTCTATTACTTGGTCGATGAAATCAAAAAGAAGAAATGTTGAATCTAAATTTGTTCTCTGTTAAAAAAAACCAAAAACCCTAAACTGTAAATTAAAACCTGAACCGTAAACCCGAAACCCTAAACCCAAAACCCCCACCCTCAAAACCCTAAACCCTAAACCTAAAGCCTAAACCCTAAACCCTATAACCATAAACCCTAAACCCCAAACCCTAAAACTAAACCCTAAACCCTAAACTCTAAACCCTAAACCCTAAAATGCTAAATACCAAAACCTAAACTAAATAAAACCTAAAAAGAAAATAAATAAAAAAACATAAACCAAAATCAAATAAAAACATTAACTAAAAAATAAACCTAAACCTAAAAAGAAAATAAAACTAAAATAAAAATTAAACTAAGATAAAATAAATAAAAACCTAAACTAAACTAAAAAATAAAAAACTAAAACAAAATAAAAACTAAACCTAAATTAAAAATAAAATAAACATAAAATAAAATAAAATAATAACTAAATAAAAACCTAAACTTGAACTAAAAAAGAACCAAAACTCTAAACTAATAATAAAATAAACCTAAACTAAACTAAAATAAAATAAACCTAAACCTAAAAAATAAATTAAACCTAAAATAAATAAATAAAATAAACTAAAATAAACCTAAGCCTAGCAAAAATAAAAAATAAAACCCAAAAAAAAAATAAATAAAACTAAAAAATAAAAATTAAAAAAAAAAAATAAAACCTAAAAAAAAATAAAATAAAAATGAATACAAAATAAACCTAAACATAAACCTAAACCTAAAAAATAAACTAAAATAAAAAAACCTAAATTTACAAAATAAGTATAAATAAATAAACTAAAACTAAATAAATAAATAATAAAATAAATAAAAATAAAAAAAAATAAAATAAATAAGTAAATAAACTAAACTTACCAATTTACTAAATTTTAAAAATAAAAATAAGTAAATCAGATAAAATAAATTAAACACCCTAACCCTAAACCCTAAAACTAACCTAAACCAAACTGAAACCCTAAACCCACAAACCCTAAACCCTAAACCCTAAAACCCTAAATCGTAAACCCTAAACCATAAACCGTAAACCCTAAACCATGAAAACCTAAAAACATAAAAACCTAAAAACCTTAACCTAAATTAAATAAAACATAAAAATATAATAAATAAAAAAATATAAACCTAAATAAAATATAAAAAAAAATAAAATAAAACCCTAAACTAAAATTAACCCTAAACCTAAAAATAAAAAAAAGTAAAATAAAATAGATAAAACCTAAACTAATAAAATAAAATAAACCTAAGAAGAAAACCTAAATAAAATAAAACAAACATAAAATAAAAATAAAATAAACCTAAAATAAAATAAATAAAACTAAATAAAACAAACCTAAATAAACCTAAAATAATTAAAAATAAAACTTAAACCCTAAACTAAAAAAAACCAAAAACAAAAAATAAAATAAAATAAACCTAAACCTAAATTAAAATAAACTAAACTAAAATAATAAAACCTAAACATAAACCAAAAATAAACTAAACCTAAACCTAAACCTAAACCTAAACTAAATAAAATAAAATAACTAAAAATAAACCTAAACCTAAACTAAAAAATAAAACCTAAACATAAACCTAAAATAAAACTAAAACGTAAACCTAAAAAATAAAATCAAAACCTAAACCTAATCCTAAAATTAGAATATAAAACTAAACCTAAAAAATAAAATAAAATAAACTCAAATAAAAATAAACCTAAACCTAAACCTAAATCTATAAAATAAACTAAAATAAAAACCTAAACTAAAATAAATAAACTAAAATAAATAAATGAAACTAAATAAATATAAAAAAAAATAAACCTATATAAAATAAAAAATAAATAAAAATAAACTAGATTTACTAAATAAAACTTAAACTCTGGGGTTTACTTAATTTGAAAATTAAAGCAAACCCAATCTAAACCCTAAACCCAAAAATTCCTAAACCCTAAACCCTAACCCTAAAAAACCAACCATAAAAGCTTAATCCCACAAAAAACTCTAAACCTAAACCTTAAACCCTAACCCTAAACCCTAAACCCTACCAAACCACAAACCCCTAAATCTAAAGTACCTAAATCAATTAAAAAAATAAACCTAAACCTAAAACCTAATAAACCTAAACCTAAACATAAACCCTAAGAATGGACAAAACCTTGATGGCAGGAACATCGTCATCAACAGCTAAGTCTAGATCATGGTGGATATGGAGGTGGTGGTGAGCAGTGGATTATCGGGGGAGGAGCCACGGAGGTTCTGAAGTGGTGGTGGTGAGGAGAGATCAGATATGATGGTGGATTCCGGTATTGAGAGGTTGGGGTGGTTACGATGAGAAGAAACCAAAGAATGGTCTATCCGATTTGGTGCTTATGGAACTGTGTCTTCTGAGACGGTTCTAGTTATCTAGGGTTTTGATTTGTTCTATCGTGCTCATTTTTATCTATGTCACCACACTGTCTTAAAACTTGATGTGTTACTTGGTTGTTTAAATCAAAAGAAGAAATGCTGAATTTGTTCTTTATTAAAAAAAACCAAAACTCAAAACCCTAAACCCTAAACTAAAGCCTGAACCCTAAACCTAAAACCTAAACCTAAACACTAAACCCTAAAAACCCTAAACCCTAAACCTTAAACCCTAAACCTAAAACCCTATACCCTAAACACTTAACCTCAAATCCTAAACCTAAACCCTAAACCCTAAACTAAACCATAAACATAAACCCTAAAAGATAAAAACCTAAACCTAAACTAAATAAAACCTAAAATAAAATAAAATAAACAAACTAAACCAAAATAAAATAAAATAAAAATAAAACTAAATAAATAAAATAAATAAATAAAACTAAACTAAATAAAATAAATAAGAAAACTAAACTAAACTAAAAAAAAACTAAATAAATAGAAACTAAACTTAAAATAAAAAAAAATAAAAACTTAAATGCTAAAATAAAAAAACCTGAACACTAGATTGAAAATTAAATAAACCTAACCTAAACAAAATAAACTAAAATAACATAAATAAAACCTATACCTAAACCTAAACCTAAACTAAATAAAAGAAAATAAACTAAAATTAACCTAAACCTAAACTAAAATTAAAACCTAAAATAAAATAAAAAATAAAACCAGACCCAAACAAAATAAAATAAAAATAAAACCTAAGCCTAAAATAAAAAATAAAAAAATAATACCTAAAAAAATAAAATAAACATAAATCAAAATAAAATAAATTAAACACCTACCCTAAAACCCTAAAACTAACCCTAAATCTTGAGCCCTAAGCCCTAAACCCTAAACCCCAAAACCCTAAAACCCTAAATCAGCCTAAACCATAAACCTTAAACCATAAAACCTAAAACATAAAACCTAAAACTTAACCTAAATTAAATAAAACATAAAAATATAATAAAAAAAACATAAACCTAAATAAAATATAAAATAAAATAATAAAATAAAACTAAACTAAACCCAACCTAAAATAAAATAAAAAAAAAATAAAATAATAGACAAAACCTAAATTGGACTAAAAATAAAATAAACCTAAGAATAAAAACCTAAATAAAATAAAAACTAAACATAAAAGAAAAATAAAATAAACCTAAAATAAAATAAAATAAAATAAAACTAAATAAAATAAACCTAAAATAAACCTAAAATAATTAAAAAATAAAAAACCTAAACTAAACTAAAAAAAACCTAAATCAAAAATAAAATAAAATAAACCTAAAACTAAATTAAAATAAACTAAACTAAAATCATAAAACCTAAACCAAAAAATAAAATAAACCTAAACCTAAAACCTAAACTAAATAAAATAAAATAACTAAAAATAAACCTAAAACTAAACTAAAAAATAAAACCTAAACATAAACCTAAAATAAAAACCTGAAACATAAACCTAAAAAAATAAAATCAAAACCTAAACTAATCCTAAAATTAGAATATAAAACTTAAACCTAAAATAAAATAAAATAAAAACTAAAATAAACTAAACCTAAACTAAATCTATAAAATAAACTAAAATAAAAAAACCTAAACTAAAATAAATAAACCTATAAATAAATGAAACTAAATAAATATAAAAAAATAAACCTAAATAAAAAATAAAAAATAAACTAGATTTACTAAATAAACTAAACCTACTGGGTTTACTTATTTTGAAAAAATAAAGCAACCCTAAATCTAAACCCTAAACCAACAACCTGGCCCAAAACCCTAATTCAAACAACCCTAACCTAAACCTAAAACATAAAGCTTAATCCCAAAACCAAACTCTAAATCCTAAACTGACCCAACCCTAAACCCTAAACCTTAAACCACAAATCCTAAACCTAAATCTAAGTACCTAAATCAATTAAAAAAAAACCTAAACCCTAAACCTAATAAACCTAAACCTAAACATAAACCCTAAGAATGGATGATGGCGGAACATCATCGGCCAAAGTCTAGATCTAGTGGATAAAATAAAAATAAAACTAAACTAAAAATAAACCTAAATCGAAGCCTAAACCTAAAATAAATTAAAATAAAAACCTAAACTAAAATAAATAAACATAAAATAAATAAATTAAACTAAAAATATAAAATAAATTTAAATTAAAATAAAGATAATAAAATATAAAAATATAAAATAAAATAAATGGCTAAATAAACTAAATAAACCTAAACCTATTAGTTTACTTAATTTTTTTAAAAAACCCTAACCTAAACCCACAAACTAAAGCCCAACAAAACCCTAAACCCTAAACCTAAAAAACATATAACCCTACACCCAAATCTTAAATCCTAAACCCCAAACCCTAAACCCCACCTTAAACCTAAACCCTAAACCCAAACCACATACCCTAAAACAAATACTAAAAACATAAAAATCTAAATGTAAACTAAATAAAACATAAAAATAAAATAAATAAATAAACCTAATCCTAAATAAAATAAAATAAAATCCCAAACTAAAACAAAACCTAAACAAAACCAAAAAAATAAAATAAAATAAAAATAAAAACAAAACTAAATTAAACTAAATGAAACCAAAACTAAACTACAAAATTAAATAAACCTAAAATTACAAAATCTAAATAAAATAAAACCCAAATGTAAAATAAAAATAAAATAAGCCTAAAATAAAATAAAATAAAACATAAATATAAAAAAAAAAACTTTAAAAAAAACCTAAGAACTAAAAAAATAAACCTAAAATAAACAAAATAAAATAAACTTAAACCATAATTAAAATAAACTAAATTACAATAAATAAAACTAAACCTAAACTTAAACTCTAAGTAAATAAAATAAAATAATCTAAAATAAACCTAGCTAAACCTCCAAAATAAAATAAACCTAAAAAATAAACCTAAAATAAAACCTAAAATAAAAAATAAAACCTCAACCTAAACTTAAAATTAAAAATAAAAAATCAAACATAAACCTAAAAAATAAAATAAAAATAAAACTAAATAAAAAAATAAACATAAACTTAAACCTAAACCTAAAAAATAAACTAAAATAAATAAACTAAACTAAATAAAAATAAAAAATAAACCTAAAAAGAAATAAATTACAAAATTAACTAAAATAAATAAAATATAAACTAAATAATTAAACCTATCGGTTTGAATTTAAAAAAAAAACTCTAAACCCTAAACTCACAAAACTAACAAACCCTAAACCCTAAACCTACAACCCCACTTAAAACCCTAAACCCTAAACCCTAAAAAATCCTTAAACCCTAAATCCACAAACTAAACTAACCCACAAACCTAAACCTAAACTAGCCCTAAAACTAAACCCTAAACCACAAAAGAACCTAAACCATAAAACCCTAAACTACCCTAAACCTAAACCTAACCCTAAACCCTAGACTTTAAAAGCATAGACCCTAAAACCCAAAAAACAAACTATAAACCCTAACTCTAAATACTAAACCTAAAAAACCAATCTAAACCTAAACCTAAGCGAAACCTTAAGCCTAAACTTAAAAGTAACTAAATAAATTAAAAAATCAACCTAAACGTAAATAAAATACCTAAACCCTAAGAATGGGCAAGAACATTGGGGGAACATCATGACCTACCATGCAAAGTTTAAATCTGGCTGTGGAGGTCAAGGCAGAGGAAGCAGTTATCATAGCGGTGGTGGATGATCTAGAGGTGCTAGTGCGTATGGAGATGGTGGTCAGAGCAATGGTGGTTAAGGAGGCGAGGAGAGCGACTGAGGTTACAACTGTGGTGGTGGCGGGATGATAGATCAGGGACATGACAGTGGATCCTACTACTCAAGAGGTCAGGGTGGTTGATGAATTGGGCGAAGAATGGCCAATCCAATTTACTGCTTATGGAATGATGTCTTTACAATAGAGACGGTTCTAGTTATCTCGGGTTTTTGATTTGCTTTATGTGTGCTCATTTTTATCTATGACGTTGCTTGTGTCTTAGAAAACTTGGCATGTTACTTAGTTGATGAAATCAAAAAGAAGAAATGTTGAATCTGAATTTGTTTTCTATTTAAAAAAAACCAAAAAGCCTAAACCCTAAAGTAAAACCTGAACCCTAAACCTAAAACTTAAACCCTAAACCCTAAGCCCTAAACCCTAAACTCTAAACCCTAAAAACCCTAAACCATAAACCCTAAACCCTAAACCTCAAAACCCTAAACAAGAATCCTAAACCCTAAAACCTAAACCCCAAACCTATAAACCCCAAACCCTAAACTCTCAACTAAGCTAAACCCTAAAAGAAAAAAACATAAACCTAAATTAAATAAAACATAAAATAAAATAAATGAATTAAACCAAAAATAAAATAAAAAAAATAAAACCTAAACCTAAACCAAAAATAAAATCAAATAAAAATTAAAACTAAACTAAAATAAAATAAATGAAAATCTAAACTAAACTAAAAATGAAAACCCTAAAGAAAATAAGAACTAAACCTAAAATAAAAATAAAATAAACTTAAAATAAAATAAAGAAAAACTAAATAAAACCTAAACTTAAAAATAAATCTAAAATTAAACATAAAACCTAAAATTAAAGAAAGCTAAACCAAAAATAAAATAAAATAAACATAAACTAATCCTAAATAAACTAAACCTAAACCTAAAATAAAACTCTAAATAAAATAAAATAAACTTAAAATAAACCTAAACCTAAACTAAAAAATAAAACCTAAAAATAATCCTAAAATAAAAGCCTAAAACCTAAACCTAAAAACCTAAACCTAAAAATAAAAAATAAAACCTAAACTAAAATAATAAAATAAAAATAATACTAAACTAAAAAATAAACCTAAACCTAAACCTAAAAAATAAACTAAAATACAAAACCTAAATTAAAATAAATAAAATAAACTAAACAAAATAAACCTAAATAAAATTAAAAAATAAAATAAACTAAAATAAATAAAAAACTAGATAAATTAAATAAACCTAAACTACCGGGTTTCCTTAATTTAAAAAAATTAAAATTTAAAATTGAAGAAAACTTAACATTGCACCCAAACCTAAAATAACCCTAGGCCAAAACTTAGCCTGCAGCCCAGGCCCTAAACCACTAAACTAGGCCCCAGATCTGAGCAGTAAATACCAACCTCCACTGACCTCACCACATGACCATATTCTAAACCCCAACCCTGACCCTAATCCTGGGCCCTCCCTACTACGTGAGACCCTACCTTCCAAACTCTCTCCTGGGCCACTAAACCTAACCTAGGCCACTAGGCCACAGGCCTAAACACAGGCCATGACCTAAACCTAACTAAACCCCTGGGCCCTAAAACTGGGCCACTGAGCCTAACCCTCCCAAGACCTAGACCCTGGCAACCTAAGCTAGAGCCTAAAGCATAAATAAATATAAATATAATAAATAAAACCTAAACCTAGATAAAATTAAAATAAAATAAATACCTATGGACCTAAAAATAAAAAATTAAACCAAACTAAAATGGGATAAAGAAAAACATAACCTAAATTAAGAATAAATAAAATAAAATATATAAAAAATAAATAAAAATAATAATAATAATAAAAAAATGAAATAATAAAATAAACTAATTAAATCTAAACCTATAGGTTTACTTAACTTTTTTTTAAAGAAAGCCCCAAACCCTATGCTAACCCTAATCCCTAAACCCTAAACCCTAAAAACCCTAAACCTTAAACCCTAAATTCTAAACCCTAAATCCAAACCTAAACCCTAAAACAAACCTAAAACTTACAACCCTAAACCTAAACTCTAAAAAGAAAACCCTAATCCCTAAACCCTAAACCCTAAAACCCTAAACCTAAACCATAAATCCTAAACCCCAAAACCTAAACCTAACCAAAACCCTACATGGGCGTTGCTCTCAAGCGATTACATTTTCCCTTTCGTCCCTTTCATTTCCCTTGCGGCTTGGCCAATTTTTGATCATTCACGATCAATTTTTTTGATTGTTTGTCTCTAATTAGTCTCTAATGTGATTTCCCTTTGCTATTTCAATGGCGAAAGAGCCACTTTCCGCGTGGCTGAGCTTATCCATCTTGGATGCGTCGATTAGGGCATCAGATTTACATGGAATTGTGGATCCAAAATCATCTACTATTCCTGCAGTTAAATCCTTTAAGGCACTATCTGTAAGAACCTAATGCTTGGTGAATTTGATCTCGACCTCCTTTCATGGGATGCACCTTTATTATGTGCTCGCATCTAGATGTGGGAAAGTTGAAGCCTTTTGAATTCTCTTTTAGTTGGTAAATTCTCCTTCGTTAAACTCGATAACATCCGATCATTTTTTCATAGCCTTAAACTTTCAGGTGCTTTCACTTTGAGATTGATTGATCCAAGGCATATTTTAATTCGGCTCTCTAATGACTTAGATTATTCAAGAGTTTTTCCATGTCGCTCTTACTTTCTTTTTAATTGTCAAATGCGACTTCTGAAATGGTCACCTCTTTTTGATATAAAAGAGGAATCCCCAATTGTTCCTATATGGCTAGCTCTTCCTACTATGAGAATACATTATGTTACACATCAAGTTCTCTTTGCGGTTGGGGCTCTCTTTGGTCGGCCTCTTCAAATTGATCAGGCCACCGTTGTGAGATCATGACCTTCTGTTGCTCATTTTTTGGTTGAAATTGATATCACTAAAAAGCATCCTAAAAAAGTTTGGATTTTCTCTGAGAAGTTCGGTTATAATCAAAAAGTTGAATTTGAGAATTTTCTTATTTTTGGCACACATTGTAAGATTCATGGCCATGATCATTACGAATGTTTTGTGTTTGCATCCTCAACTAAAAGAACAAATTATCGATCCTAATCTACTCTATCAAATGAAAAAATTAGTAAATTTTCTTATGTGACTAAAGTCACTCAAAATGGGAATCCTACCCCTACCCCTACTCCTTTTCTATCCACTACTTTGTCTATTGGAGAGCAATCTGAGCATGTTAAAAATAATGTTTATGAGGTTTGTGAGGAGGCTAATGATAGCTTAATTATCATTTCTTCTAATTGTAATAATTTGGCACCTCAAGATAATACCTTCACTTTCGATTCAACTTACACTTTTGGTAGTGAACCGACTCATATGAACTTAGTGGTGATTTGAATAAAATTTGTTGGATCAAAATCATTTTGATCCTTGATGGAATAAAATCAAATCTAATTCTAAAATTGAGCATGAAAATTTATATTAAACTACAACCTCCCTTCTCACTCTTGGTGATCCATGTAACCACTTTTTTGAGCTTGATTCTAACATTGAAGGAAATTACCATTAGAAATGCTTTTGATAATCCTATTTTGAATATCACAAATGTCTCTCTTGGATGGTGATTCTTTGGATAATGATAGACCTTTTCAAACTATTTTAAAAAAAAAATCCCTTAAAATAGAATGTCCTTAATAGCTCCACTAGAACTAGATCTTCTCTAACTTCCATAAATAATTTCTAGTTTCCTTTTCACCTTGCTTTATTATTTCTTTGGTTATGTTTTCTTATTTTATGATCAACTTACTAATTTGTAATGTTTGGGGTATTGGGACTCTCATTCCTATTAGAAGTCTCTTGGATTATTAATAACATAGCCTTACTTATTATTATTGAACCATTCATACTCTTCTAATATCAACCATGTTGCTAGAGCAGCGCTTTCAAAACTTCTTTTATAATATTAGCAATAAAATTTGGTATTTTTGGAATAATTTAGTCAACATATCCATCCTTGATGATCTTCAATTGGTTAATGTCCACATCTCGTTGGGTGATTTTTTTGTTCTAGGTTCCTTTATTTATGCTTCTTGTAATAAATTTAGAACATCCTTTGGGACAACTTAAGAACCTTGCCTCTCGGTGAACCTGTTGGTTGATTTTAACACTATTCTCTCTTCCTAAAAAGTAGAGGTTGCTCTCTAACATTCATTACATGGAAGACTTTTCTAATATAATCTTGATTGCTCATTGATATTGGCTATTGATTCATATTATACATGGCATTATAACTCATAGAAGGACTCTTTTTTAATTCTCTTTGGATCAATCAATGACCCCCACTTACTTTGAACATTTGAGCAAAACTTTGTCGATCATGCTCCACTTTTGATTTCTCAAAATCCTCTAATAGATTACCTCCCAACCTCTTTAATTCCAAAATATGTGGATCCAACCTTGATTTCATCAATGTTGTATCCATTGTGGATGACTCCTCTTCATCATAATTGATTAAGCATGATTCACCTTTGGCTTAAGCTTAAAGGCTTAACAAAACCTAAATTGGTGGAACAAGCATCATTTTAAAATCTTTTTAATATCAAAAATGACCAATTAGTTTGTTCTCTTGAAGATGACATTTTCATTCTACTAAACTTGAGGAGTTGAATGAAATAACTTGGTTAACTTTTTTGAATCTAGAGGAAACTTCTTAAAAGGTGCTAGCAAACATATGAATGGTTAAATACAGTACTTCCATGCTCTTTTCAAAAAAAGAAAGCCTTAAACTATTAAAATTTTAAAATGATAATGGCAATTTGGATCATAAAATAATAATATTTCATACATCATTTTAAAACTTATTAAATAACAACCTTTCTTTAGTAGCTCTCTCCAACTCTCACTTCTCAACAATTACTAATGATGACAACCACTTGCTTAATATCTAAGTTGAGATTGGTAGTATTTTAGTAGCATGAACACTCATTCTATTTCGATGGCTACGACTCAATTCTTTCACATTGTGGCCTTTATTAAGTAAATTCGACCTTGTCGATGTTGTCATTGATTTCTTGATGGCAATCTTTACCTAGATATTTTTCTAACACTTCCATTGTTCTCATTCCCAAAATTAATAATCATCTTGGGCAATTTAACCTATCGACCTTTGCACCTTCTTTCATAAACTCATTGCTAAATTAATTGCCAATAGAATTAGTCTCTAAAATTATTTCCCCAACCAACTGGTTTGTTAAAGGTAAGTATCTGACAACATTCTTATAGCAGAGTGATTCATGACCTTGATGCTTCTTCAACATCCTTTTCAAATTGGAAATCTCTAAAGCTTTTGACAACCTCTCTTGGAATTTTCTCTTCCAAATTCTATATTTGTTTGACTTTTCTGACTCTTTTATCAATCTCATTAAAAATTGTATTACTAATATTTGGTTCTCCGTTATCATGAATGGTGAGTCCCTAGGTTTTTCCCTTATGCATGGATTGAGACAAGAGATCCCTTATCTCCCTCTCTTTTTTTGTTGTTGAATATCTTTTGAGTCTTAATGATCTTTTCAAACATAATCCGCATGTTTTTTTAGAACTCAAGGTGGCATCTCTCCCTTAGCTTTCTTGATCACTTCATAATCTTTTGCAATGCCTCTATTCATCACATTAAAACTATTAAGAATCTTTTAAATAAATTTGGTACTTGAAAGTGGTCTCTTTCTTAATGAAGGTAAAAGTTGTTTCATTCCTTCCTCTAAAATCTCTAAATAATCATCAAAATCTTGAGAATTACTAATTTTCAGAAACAATAACTTCTTATTAAATATCTGGTGCTCCGCTTTTTGAAGGTCAAAAAAGATCACATCTCTTTGATGAGTTAATCCAAAAATATCTAATAAAATTTCTGTTTGGGAATTTCATTTACTCTCATTTGGTGGTAGTCTCACTTTGATTAAGAGTACCCTTAACTCCATGCCTTTATATCTCATTCAAATCATTGTGCTGACCAATTCTACCATTAACAGAATTGAACGGCTCCTTTACAAATTCTTTTGGGGTTCTAACAATTCTACTAAAAGAATGCATTGGACCTCTTGGTATAAAAGTTGTGGCACTCTTTCAAGGTGGCTATAAGCCAATCAAAAACTATCCTTGCTTTTAATTGGTGGAATTTTAGGAGCAATAATAATCTTTGGGCTAATTTCATGACTGCCAAATACTGCCAGGGTAAGCACCCTCTCATTTGCCCTTATAAAGTGGAGACTCTCCTATATGGAAAAGACTTTGTTCCATCAAATGGGAGGCAGAATCATTAATCTCATGGGGGATTACCTCTGGAACCTCTTTCTTTTGGCAGGATAAGCTGGGTGGAGGTGGGTCCATTGATGAATTACTTTCTACCCACTCCCTTCTTCTATTAAAGTGAACTTTCTTTAGAATAATAAGTGGAACAATAGAAAACTTCTTGACTATATTCCTTTCTCTCTTTTAGATAACTTACTATTCCTATCATTTTTAGCAATCATGATCAAATCCTTTTAAGCTTTCCCAAAATGGTGATTTCAACCTTAAAATATCTAGATTCATATCAAAGAAGCTCATGATTTCTCCAATGTGTTTTTTAAACTTTTAACACTATTCCTATTTCTTTTTTTTTATCTAACTTGGAATATTTTGAAAACTTCATCCTTGTTGACTCCTTGATGTGGGGTAAAGGTTTTTACTTACCTTCAAAATACTACTGCTACTTTCACATTGAGAATGTGAATCATGTATTTGTTAATAGAGCCATTGCTTCCAAAATTTGGATTTGGTATGATGAACTTTTTAATATTATGAAATTCAATGGCTCCTTAACTCTATATCAACTTCTTGAAGTTTATTTTGAAAACCCTATTAAAGGCCACATTAAAGTGATAACCGCTATCACTCTTATTTGGTTCATATGGATGGACAAAAATAATGCAAAATATCGTGGGATTCTATGAACCATATGAGGATAATTGCTAGAATTAAAAAAAAATGTTTTATTTAATGCCAATTTAATTAACTACAATCAATTAAAGTGCAAATTTGCGATCAACCCAATAAATTTAGTTTTAACTTGCCGGATCAACCTAAGAAGATGACAATTGTTTATTGGATAAAACCTCATGCTAAAACAATTAAAATTAAAACCTCATGCTAAAATAATTAAAATTAACACTGATGGCTCTGTTTCTCAAAATGCTTCTAGCTGTGGTGGCATTTTCAGAAACCTTAATGGTAAAGTCTTATGTGCTTTTGCTTACCCCTTAATACTTGCTCTATTCCTTTTTCTTTGGCTAATGGCGGTTACAAAGCTATTGAGATTTGCCTTCAAAGGTTAGCTCAATATTTGGATTGAGGTGGATGCCATTGCGTTGATCTTTTGACTTCCACTAAAATTGATATCTAAATATACCTTCTAAAGCTAGAGCTCTCAACTCTAATTTAAAATCACTCATGTATGGCATGAAGGTAATGCATGAGTGATTACCTTGCTAATCGTGCTAGATTAGATGGCATAAAATTCTATCAACTACCTAAACATTTTGCGTGGTTTGGTTAATTTGGACAATCTTGGACTCCCTTACCTCAAAAATTAATTCATCCTATGTTTTGGCTTTGTATTACTTTTAACTCCATGACCAACTTAGTGTTGTTATTTCTTTGGGTTTGCATCTTCGATACCCTACGGTTATTTTGTGATCTCTGTGGCATCTTGCTAGATTAATTAACCTTATTTGGGGTTTCGCTTCTATGTTTCCATTAATGTTAAGGTGTTTTATTTCTAACCTCTTGATGGAGATATTTTCCCCTATCAGTCTTCTGGAGGAGATGTTTTACTTTTACTTTACTTTTGATTAACAAGGACTTCTTGCCATCAATATTTTGTTTATGGGTCTTACTATATCTATTTTCCATTTTATGATTAAGGTGTTTTGACTCTTTTCCTTTTCTAGAAATATGTCGGGCTCATGACTTTGTTTGTCTCATTGATTCTATATTTTTGTATCATGACCTAATTTCTATATTTTCTCTCTTTAATAGGGTTGTGGCCCCTCTTATGCTCTCTAACCTCACCTCCCACAAGAGAGCTATACCTTATTTATTCTTTGCGATTGGAATTACTTCTTGATTTTTCCTATTTTTCATGATGTTTTTAGGCTGGCAGTGCCTTTTTTTTATCTTGATGGATTTCAATGATGGCTCTCCTTTTAACCCCTTTTGTATAAGTTGTCCCACTCTTTCTTACTAGATTATCTTATTTGCACAATTATTTTGTTATTTTAATTAGTTGGATTTTGGGTCTTAGTCTAGTAGGTTGCTTCTAGGGTTGTTTTTCTGATTGTTCTTGCTAACCTCATTGGAGAGAAACTGCAATACCCTTGTTATTATTATTGTCTCTTTGTAGGATTGGAATTACTTTTTGTTTTCATTCTTGATGATGTTGGCTTAGTCCCTACTTTTCTTTATCTTGAAGGATTTCAATGATGGCTCTCCTTTGAACCCTTCGTTCTTGATTATGACTATTTTTTACTGGATTATCTTATGGTGGGTGTAATAATTGTTTTGCCATTTTAATTATTGGCTATTGGATTTTTGGCTTATGTCCAGTACTTCTCGTTATTTTTTGATTGTTTTGGTGTTTTGATCTGACTTATCACTTGATGTTTGTGGTCTATTTAATCTGTTGCCATCTTGGTTTAGTTAGAATTATGCAGATCGTTGTGATTATGCTATTACCTACTTGGTTCTTAACTTATGCACTATCTACTCGAATGAGTGGTTTTGGCCTATTTGCTATCTTGGTTGTTGGTGGCGGATTATCGGGTTTTATGCCCATCAAACTACTACGGTTGTCTCTCGATTATCTTTATTTGGTGTTGTTTCGTGAGCGACTTATTACATGGCTTACGGTCCAACTAATCTCTGCATTCATCTTGGTTGGTAGACTTACGCATTTCTTGTTGTATTTTGGGTTTGGGTTATCTTTGTCTCACTTTACATTCTTTTTAATAACTTCTACAATGATTATTAACAAGGGGTTGTTAACATCTGCATTGATTATTACGAATGTACCTTTTTGGGCAATATTTGATGTACTCGCTGTACATTTCATATATGTCCCATATGTTTGGGACGGTGTTATTTACATGCTCATTGATTTGCTTAGTAGGATTTCAGCAGGCGTTTCAATTGATTTTTTTTTCTATTTTTTGCCTGGCCTTTTTTGCTATTTTCTTATGCTGGATTTTTTTTATCTAATTATACTCTTGGCTCGTATTAAAAGGTGGATCTAAGATGGTTCATTTTTCATATGTGTAGGGATTCTCATGCTATGGTGACTATATTGATGATTTTTATCCTACATGGGATCCCCTCTCCCATTCTGTTCTTTGTTGTTTCCTTTTCTTTAGTGTATATGGCTTTGTTTAGGTTTGCAGGTACTAAGGATCATAAGACTTTCAACAAATGGCTGCTATCTTTCCACAGGTTTGTAGGCTATGATGGTTGTGATGATTTCACTCCTTTTTAGTTTAGTAGTAGCTCTTGTGATGTAACCCTTCCGCTAAAGTTTGGATGATCATATTTGCATCTGCCCCAATTTGTGTGAGCTTTGCCATCTCTCACACACTTCTCTAAAATTTTTCTCAGTTTATGCTACTTTCATTTTTCACTTTGTCTGTATTGCTTTAACTATTCTAATTTTTATCTTTCTACATTTTTGCAGTTGTATTTCTCTTTCTCTCTTGCAGGTTTGCTCACTAGTGCCATGCATTCTCTCATCCTGAAGTGCTTTGGCCCAGATCTATCCATTGGCTTATTTTTGTTAATCATTTTGTATCTTTTGCTTTCCTTTTCTCTTTTATTTTGCTTTTGGTTGTACATAGATGATTTACTCTCTGAGGGTAGCTCTTGAGTAGTGTTGGGTTTATCCCTTGATAAGGACATTGTAACCCTCTTTTGTGGCAATAAAATTCCCCATATGGGCTTTCCAAAAAAAACCCTAAACCTAAACCTAAAACCCTAAACCTACCCCACCTAAAAACCCCAAACCCACAAACCCTAAACCCTAAACATTAAACCTTAAACTAAACCCTAACACTAAACCCTAAACTATACCCTAAAATACAAACCTAAACCCTAAACCCTAAACCTAAACCACAAATCTAAACCCTAAACTCTAAAACCTAAGAAAATAAAACCTAAAATAAAATAAAATAAGCTAAACATAATAAAATAAAAATAAAAATAAAATAAAAACCTAAACCTAGTAAAATAAAATTAATAAAAACTTAAAATAAACTAAAATAAAATAAAGAAAAACATAACCTAAATTAAGAAAATAAAATAAAATATATAAAAAATAAACATAAATAAAAATAAAAATAAAAAATTGAAATAAGTATAAAATAAACTAATTAAATCTAAACCTACAGGTTTACTTAATTTTTTTTAACAAAAACCCTAAAACTTATGCTAACACTAAACCCTAAACCCTAAACCCTGAAAATCTTAAACCCAAACCCTAAATTCTAAACTCAAAATCCTAAACCCTAAATCCTAAATCCTAAACCTTAAATCTTATAACCTACAACTCTTAATTCTCTTTGGATCAATCAATGGCCTCTTACCTCTGTTGAGAATTTGAGTAGAACTTTGTCTGATCATGCTCCTCTTTTGATCTCTATCAAACTAACCCTTCTACTCCCTCACCTTTTAGATTCCAAAATATGTGGACCCAACATGGCAATTTTACTAATGTTGTTTTCACTAATTGGTTGGCTCCTATTCACCCGGATAATTTTGTTAAAGGCATTTTCGACTGTGACTTAAGCTCAAAAGACTTAATCAAAACCTCAATTGGTGGAACAAGCATATATTTAAAAATCTTTTTACCAATCTTTAAGCTATGGAACAAGTGGTTTGTTCTCTTGAAGAGATCTTAAGCGATCCCATAAGCTTGATGATTGAGCATTGCCAAAGATAACTTGATTAATTAACAAAATATGGAGGAAACCTATTGGCATCAAAAAGCCGCTAGCAAACATATTGCTGATGGCGACAGAAACACATGGTATTTCCATGCTATTTGTAATAAATGAAAATAATTAAACTCGATTAAGAAAATTAAGAACTCTAATGGTGGTTTGGATAATAATAATGAGATTAAGGAATTTGTCATACATCACTTTCAAAATTTATTAAACTCTAATCCTTTGTTAAAACCCCTCCAACACCCATCTAATCCCTATGATTATCAATGAGGATAACCATTTGCTCACTATATCTCGAGTGAAGATTAGTAGTACTCTCAATCGCATGAACGATTACATTCGGCGATGGCTATCGACTCATTTCTTTCAGCATTGTTGTCCTTTTATTAAATATGATCTTGTTGATGTTGTTATTGATTTCTTTGATGGCAGCTCTATTCCAAGATATTTTTCAAGTACTTCTATTGTCCTTATTCCCAAAATCAACAATCCTGAATCTTGGGGCGATTTTAGACTTATTAGTCTTTGCACCTTTATCCAAAAACTCATTGCTAAATTAATTAATAATAGGATTAGCCCTCTGCTCCCTAAAATCATCTCCCCTAACCAAACTGGCTTCATTAAAAATAGAGCCATATCTGATAATATTTTTCTTGCTCAAGAGATGGTTCATGACATTGATGTTCCTTCCAGAGGAGGTAATATCCTCTTCAAACTGGACATCTCTAAAGCCTTTGACAACCACTCATGGGATTTTCTCTTTCAAATCTTACATTTGTTTGGTTTCTCGATAATTTTATCTTATAAAAGTTGTATCACTAATATCACGGTTTTGTTATCATGAATGGTGAGTCCCTTGGTTTCTTTACTTGAGCCATGGTTTTGCGACAAGGTGACCCTCTTTCTCCTTCTCTTTTATCATTGATGTAGAATATCTTTCGAGGAGCCTCAATGATCTTTTCATTAAAATCTAACATGTATTTTAAAACTCATGAGTGGTTTCCCTGTTTCTCATCTTAGCTTTCCTGATGATTTTGCAATGCCTCTCTTAAACATGCTAAAACTATTAAGAATCTCTTAAATGATTATGGAAAAGTTAGTGGTCTCTTTCTCAATGAAGGAAAATGTTATTTTATTATTTCATTAAGATTCCTACCAAAAGACTTAATCAAATCTCGAATTACTAATTTTAAGCAAAATCAACTTCCCATTAATTATCTGGCTCATTTTTTAAAGGCAGAAAAGATCTCATCTTTTTGATGAACTTATTAATATCTAATAAAATTTCGGTTTGGGAATTTCATTTACTCTCTTTCTGATAGGCTCACCTTGATTAAGAGCACTCTTAATTCCATGCCTTTATATCTCATCCAAACCATTGTCACCATTTCTATCATCAAAGAGTGTCTCTAAACAAATTTTTAGAGGCTCCATACCTCCTCTAAAAGAATGCCTTTGGACCTCTTGGTTTAAAGTTGTGGCACTTTTGAAGGTAGTCTTGGTTGTAAATCCATAAAAGAAGCTATCAATGCTTTTTCTATAAACTCTAGTGGAATTTTAGGAGTAATCATAGTCTTTGGGCTAATTTCATGGCTAAATATTGCGGGGTAAGCACCCCTCATTTGTCCCTTTAAATGGTGATTCTCCTTGTGGAAAAGACTTTGTTACGTTAAATGGGATGAATAATCCTTAATTTTTGGGGCATTAATTGCATTTCTTTCTTTTGGCAAGATAACTAGAGTGGATGTGGATCCATTGACGACTTACTCTCCACCCATTTGCTATTAGAGTAAACTCTTTTAGCATAACAATAAGTGGAACAATAGTAAGCTTACTGATTTTATCCCTTTTACTTTCTTGAATATGGTTTCTACTATTCCTATCACTCCAAATAGTCAAGACCAGATTCTCTTTAAGCTCTGGTGATTTCAACCTCAAAATGTGAGGCTCCACATTAAAGATACTCATGATTCCTCCTATGTGTTCTCCAAACTTTGGAATAACAATATCCCTACTTCTTATTCTATTCTTGCTTGGCATATTCTAAAAAATTTTATCCCTGTTGATTCCTTGTTGTGGGGTAAAGGGTTCCATTTACCCTATAAATGTTAATGTTATTTCCATATTGAGAATGTTAATCATGTTTTTGTTAATGGGGCCATTGCTTTTAAGCTTTGGATTTGGTATGATGATCTATATCAACTTCAATGGCTCTCTTCCTTTATATCAACTTCTTGAAGTCTATTTTGATAATACTATTAAAGGTTACATTAAAGTCATCACTGCTATCACTCTTATTTGGTTCATATGGATGGACCAAAATGATACAAAACATCATGGGATCCCTATGAACCACGTGAGGATTATTTCTAGAACTAAAAAAAATTCGTGACTTGTTTAAAGCCAATCTCATTCATTACAGACAATTCAAAGGCTATAAATTTGTGGCCAATAAACTGAGCTTTAACCTGTCGGACCAACCTTACTGTCGAAATGACAAGATTGTTTATTGAAAAAAACAACTTGACCATATTATTAAAATTAATACTGATGGCTCTGTCTCCCATAATGGCTCTGGTTGTAGTGGAATTTTCAGGAACTCTAAGGGTATAGTACTATGTGCTTTTGCTTATCCCCTTATTTCCACCTTGAGCTTATGGCGTCTACAAAGCTCTTGAGATTTGCCTCCAAAATGGTTGGCTCAATATTTGGATTGAGGTGGATGCTCTTGATTGATTGATCTTTTGACTTCCACCAAAATGAGCGACCTTGAATTATACTACCTCTTTAAGCAAACTAGAGCTCTTCTTTCCCAACTAATTTTAACATCACTCATGTTGTTTGGCGTGAAGGAAATGCTTGTCTTGACTACCTTGCCAATCGGGTGCTAGATCAGATGGTATCATCTTCTTTGATCAACTCACCTTACCCAAACACTTGCGTGGGCTGGTTAACTTGTTCAATTCTAGGTTTCTTTATCTTAGAACTTAATCTAACCTTTTGATGTATACTGTCCATTCATCTTTTAACTATATACCTCTTTATTTTATGGCTTTCTGTTCCTTTTTGTGTCTTTTGTGGATGCTTCACATGGATATTACCTGCTGTCTTGATCTTTGTGCCATGATTTGGTGTTTTAATAACTTCTCCTTTATTTAGAGGCTCTCTGCTTTTTACAATTTACAGCGATAAAGTCTTTGTTGAGCTATGTGCATACTAATACCACATTGGAATTTTGTTGAGCTATGTGTCATTCTATTGGTTTTATAACACCACTCTATTTGGGATTTTAATATCAATGCTTCCTTCATTCCTAATCCTAGGGGCTTAATCATTCTTTGGATGGAGATATTTATTTTGATGGGTTTAGATGCGCCATTAATTTTACCGATTGTTTCTCAAAGATATTACCTTGGAGCATCTTAGTTACCTATGTTGTTTCTATGCATTGTATTAGTGTTCATTATCGGTTGCAATATTTATTTTCATGATTCTTGTTATGTTGGATTTTAGGATAATGATTGGTGGCTGGCTTTTGACATGCTGCTTGTCTCCCTTATTAGATCGTGGGCTGCTGCTGATATTCTCTTTGACACTAGCTTTGAGCTGACGTTTTCCTTTTATTTAGAGTTATCTTTTATTTTATTTTTCATGAAGAGCTTTTAGCCTTTTGCTGATATTTATGTTCTTGGCTATATACATCTTTCGAATCTGGACCCCATTCAGCCTGCTCTCTTTGGAAACCATTTTCTGATTCAGCAGAATCCCTTTGGTGGGATCTTGTTATGGGAGGCTTTCTTCTTTTCTTCCACCTACCAAGGTTGTTTTTTGCAAGTTTTCTTACAGGCTGCTGCTGACCTCCTTACCTTAGACTTATGTGTAGAACTTTGATACTACTTCTTGGATATCTTTTTATGCTTCTTTTACTTTTCCTGGGTGGAATCTCTGGCATTCTATTGTTTCTTTCTACACTGTTTATTTTTTGAACTGGATGGAGTTTCTTCAGATTGATTCTAGCTATTTTGTTCAGCAGATCCTTTTTATGCAGGATGTTTCTAAGATTGGGGCTTTGGTCAATCTCTGTGACATGTGCTGTCGATCTCTGTTTGTTTGGAATTTGCTGATGCATCATTATATTATTTCTTGCTGGTCCTTTGTTGAGCTTAGTGGCATCTGTTGTTGGTTTAATTATCCCAACCTTGTTTGGGGTCTTGCTGTTTCTACCTCTCCTATGCTCTATAACTTTACCTTCACAACCTATAAAAATAATAGATGCAACATCCTGGTTATAACACTTTCTCTGTAGATTTGGAATTATTTCCTAACTTCCAGTATTCTTGATGCTATGAGTCTAGCTACTGGTCTGTTTCTTTGTGTTCCTTCGCTCTTTAATGGTTTATCCTATGTAGGATGCAACATCTATGTTGAAGGCTTAATTCTATTGGACTTTTGGTCCTTTGTTGTGAGGATGCAATTGGAGTTGGTTTAATGTATTTCTTGAATGCCATTACTAACCCGGTTGCATACATGTAAGGAAAGAGAATACCCTTGTTATTATTCATGGTTCTTTCCGGTTTGGAATTATTTAATAACTTCCATATAATTTCTCAGGAGGATGATAGTTCTGTTGCTAACCTGCTCTTCTTTGTCCTAAAGGATCTCATTGATGAGACTCTTTTGAACCCGTGGCTCTATTGCCCACTTGCTTTTTTGGGCTTACCCTATTGCGGTCATTGTAGTGTTGTTTTAATATTTGTTGGATTTAATTCCGTCGAGGCTAACCTTGTTTTAATCTATGGCTATTAGATTTCTGGCTATTCTCCATCCTACAGGCTGTTGGATCATCTGCCCTTATTTAATGTTTGTGCTGCTAACATTTGGGATGATGCTGTTTTCACCTGCTACTATATTTTACTTCCTGGTTCAGCTAGTCTTGGCTAGACCACTTCATTAACTATATGAGAATTTACTTATGCATTGTATAATTTGAATGGTTGGTTTTATGGCCAACTTGCTGTTATTTTTTTTCTTGGTTGTTGGATGGTCTGGATACTATCTTATATCCAATAAAATGCTGCTGGGGTTGTTTATCTGGTTCAGTAGGGTGATTTTGGTGTTTTGTTGATTGTCTTTAACAACCTCTTATTCCCATCCCGCCAAGCGAGATTTTCTAATTTCCTGTTCATTTTTATTATTTTCTTGCAGGTTTGGATTTCCTTAATGGCTTCTCTATTAGCCTTTACTATGGTTGTGGGTTTAACTGCTAGCCGGATCAGCTTTACCTGGAAGGTTTTTTCTGTTCATTACCCTTTGAACCCTTTTGCTACCATTATTGGCTTTCAGATTTTAGGGTCCTTTGTCTAGCTGGTGGTCTTTGTGGTTATTATCTGTTCTCTATTTTTTGCTTTTCTGACTATTTTTCAAATTGTCTGCTATTTTCTCCTGCTTCTATTTTATCCCACTTGGTTCAATTAACATTGTGCAGATCCCTGTGATTATCCATCTGATTATTTGGATCTTTACATATTATTTTGGGTGGACTCTTGGCCAGCTTGTTGGTATTAACTGCAACTGGATTAATACTCTACATGCTGTCTCTGGGGTTTTGGTTTGTTTTGTTCAGCAAGTCTCTATTGAAGTTGTTGATTGCTTGGTGGATTTTGCTTTGAACCCCCTTATTGGTTTATTATATGCATATAATCTAAATTCATTAGTCTACTTTATCTGCTGATGTTTTCTCCATCTTCTTTCAGTTAAACTTGTATCTATTGCACTGTTTATCCTGGATGGGTGGCTTTATGGCAAGCTAGCTGGTTTTTGTTGTCTTGGTTGTTTCTTGTATTGGATATTTGCTATCTTGGTTTTTCAGGACTCCTATGTTGGCTCCATCTTTATTGGTTGTAGGACTTCAGGGTCCTATGTTCAGCAAGTTTCTAACATTGCTGTTCTAATGGTTTTTGGTGATTGTTGTCTAGGTTGCTGCCTTCCAGATACCTATTTTTATGCTCTATCTATTTGGTTATTAACTATTGCAATGTCTACTCTGATTGAGAGGTTTTATGGCCAACTTGCTATCCCTTCCTGTCTTGGATGTTCTTTGTCTTAACTTGTTCTTTGTCTTGTTTTGGTTATCTGTGTCTTGCTTTTTTACGGATTCTAATGTTGATACTCATTTGAATCCTCTTTTTTATTTTTTCTTGGTGGGTTCCAATGTTGCATTAACTTTTCTTTGTTGGGGTTGGCTTTTTGAATGCCCGTGCTGTTTATGTCTGGGCTGTTGTTCATCTCCTGATTGTTGTGATCTACATTATTTGCTGTTGTCTCTATTCCCATCTCGGTTCGGTTAGGTTTGTGCATTCATATGTGCTATCTATTCTGAATGGGTGGTACTATGGATAGTTGCTGCCTTTTGCTGTCTTGCTCTCTTGGTTGTTTGTTGATCTGGATTATCCGATTTTTTGGTCACGAATCTCGGGTAGCTTTAGCTGTCTCTACTTGGTGCTATTTTTGGTAGGTTGCAGTCTATTTCCTGTGTTGGGCTATGCTGCCTTCCTTTACAATTGCTTTTTCCCAATTACTGATATGGATATTAATAAGGGGTTGTTTTCTGGCCTGAAAGATTCATATATATATATATATCATATGTTTGGGATGGTGTTAATTATAGGCTCATTGACTTGATTAGCGAGATTTCACAAGTTGTCTCCTCTTTGTTTTCTTGTGGAAGGATTATATGCTGTCTTTTTTCTCTTCTTGGATATGACTTTTCATGAGGTTCTGGCAAAGATGGCTCATTCTCATATGTTTATGTATTCTCATGTCAGGGTGACTATATTGATGATACTTTTCTTGAATGGGACACCTTATCCTTCAGTTCTTTGCAATTTCCTCTCTATATTAGATATGGTTTTGTTTAGGTTTGCAGGTAATAAAGCTCATAAGACTATCAACAACTGGCTGTTATCTCCTCACAGGTTTGTTGGCTATGATGGCTGTGATGATCTCACTCCCTTTTGGTTTGGTAGTAGCTCTTTTGATGTAACCCTTCTGCTGAAGTTTGGATGGTCATATTTGCATCTGCCCCAACTTGGTGTGACTGAGCCTGAGCCTTCTCTATCACAATTCCTTACTATCATTCAGATTATGTTATTTTCATTTATCTTTTTTTGTCACGTATTACTGTTCTACTTTCTTATTACAATTTTGGTGATTCTCTTGTCCTCTTGTGTTTGCTCCATATTGTCATGCATTCTCACGCCCCTCCGTGAGCATTGGCCCTAATCTTCCTTTGGCTTATTATGTTAATCAACTTGTATCTTTTGATTGCTTTAATGTCTTCTTTGCTTTTGTACTTAGATGGGGATTTACTCCTTAGTGATTGTAGCTCTTTGAGCAATCTGAGTTTATCCCCTTTAAGGACCTTGTAACCCTCTTTTTGTGCAATAAAATACCCCTACATGGGGTTTCCTAAAAGAAAAACCCTAAACCGTAAACCCTAAACCCTAAAAACCTAAACATAAACTAAATAAAGCCTAAAATTAAAATAAATAAAAAAGCTAAACCTAAACAAAATAAAAAATAATAATAAAATAAAAACCTAAACCTAGACATAAAATAAAATATAATAAAAAACTTAAAACAAACTAAAATAAAATAAAGAATAACATAACCTAAATTAAGAATAAAATAAAATAAAATATATAAAAAATAAACATAAATAAAAATAATAATAAAAAATTGAAAAAAATAAAAAATAAACTAATTAAATCTAAACCTATAGGTTTACTTAACTTTTTTTAAAAAAAGCCCTAAACCCTATGCTAACCCTAAACCCTAAACCCTAAACCCTAAAAACCCTAAACCCTAAACCCTAAATTCTAAACCCTAAATCCTAAACCCTAAACCCTAAATCCTAAACTCTAAACCCTAAAATCTAAACCCTAAAACCTACAACCCTAAAATCTAAAATAAACTAAATAAATCCTAAACCTAAACCTAAACTTAAACCTAAACCCTAAATAAAATAAACCTAAAATAAACCTAAAATAAACCTAAACCCTAAACCTAAAAAACCAAACCTAAACCCTAAACCCTAAAGTTTAAACCTAAAACCTTAACATTAAACCCTAAACCTAAACCTAAACCCTAAAACCCAAAACCTAAACCCTAAATAAAAAACCTAAACCCTAAACTAAAACCTAAACCCCAAAAAACATAAACTAACTAAATAAAAGTTAAAAAATAAAATAAATAAAAAAGTTAAACCTAAATAAAATAAAAAATAAAAATAAAATACAAACCTAAAGCTAGACCTAAAAATAAAATATAATAAAAAACTTAAAACAAACTAAAATAAAATAAAGAAAAACATAACTTAAACTAAGAATAAAATAAAATAAAATATATAAAAATAAACATAAATAAAATAAAAAATAAAAAATTGAAATAAATAAAAAATAAACTAATTAAATCTAAACTCAAGTTCACTAAAAGCCCTAAACCCTATGATAACCCTAAACCCTAAACCCTAAACCCTAAAAATCCTAAACCCTAAACCCTATATTGTAAACCATAAATCCTAAACCCTAAACCCTAAACCCTAAACCCTAGAACCTACAACCCTAAATTATAAACCCTAAACCCTAAAAATCTAAACGTAAACTAAATAAAATCTAAAAATAAAATAAATAAAAAAAGTTGAACATAAATAAAATAAAAAATAAAAATAAAATAAAAACCTAAACCTAGACCTAAAAATAAAATATAATAAAAAACTTAAAACAAACTAAAATAAAATAAAGAAAAACATAACTTAAACTAAGAATAAAATAAAATAAAATATATAAAAAATAAACATAAATAAAATTAAAAATAAAAAAACTGAAATAAATAAAAAATAAACTAATTAAATCTAAACCTACAAGTTCACTTATTTTTTTTTAAAAAAAAGCCCTAAACCCCGTGATAACCCTAAACCCTAAAAATCCTAAACCCTAAACCCTATATTGTAAACCCTAAATCCTAAACCCTAAACCCTAAACCCTAAACCCTAGAACCTACAACCCTAAATTGTAAACCCTAAACCCTAAAAATCTAAACCTAAACTAAATAAAACTTTAAAATAAAATAAATAAAAAAAGCTGAACATAAATAAAATAAAAAATAAAATAAAATAAAACCTAAACCTAGACCAAAAAAAAAATAAAATATAATAAAAAACTTAAAATAAACTATAATAAAATAAAGATAAACATAACTTAAATGAAGAATAAAATAAAATAAAATATATAAAAAATAAACATAAATAAAAAGAAAAATAAAAATAACTGAAATAAATAAAAAATAAACTAATTAAATCTAAACCTATAGGTTTTCTTAATTTTTTTTTTTAAAAAGCCCTAAATCATATGCTAAACCTAAACCCGAAACCCTAAATTCTAAACCCTAAATCCTAACCCTAAATCCTAAACCCTAAACCCTAAACCTACAACCCTAAACCCTAAACTCTAAACCCCAAACCCTAAACCCTAAACCCTAAACCCTAAACCCTAAACCCTAAAGCTAAACCCTAAACCCTAAACCCTAAACCCTAAACCCTAAACCTTAAACCCTAAAACCGATAACCCTAAACCCTAAACCCTAAAACTTAAAACCTAAACCTAAACTAAATAAAACATAAAGATAAAATAAATAAAAAACCTAAACCTAAATAAAATAAAAAATAAAACAAAATAAAAACATAAACCTAAACCTAAAAATAAAATAAAATAAAAAATTAAAATAAAATGAAATAAAATAAATAAAAACCTAACCCAAACTAAAAAGAGAATAAACTTAAGAATAAAAAACTAAAATAAAATAAAATAATAAATAAACATAAATAAATATAAAATATAAAATAAACTAAAATAAATAAAAATTAAATTAAATTAACTAAATAAACATAAACTTACTATTTTACTTAATTTTAAAAAAAGCCCTAAACCCTATACCCTAAAAATCCTAAACCCTAAATCGAAACACTAAACCCTAAACCCTAAAACCTAAACTATAACCCTAAACTCGTAACCCTTAAAAGCTAAACCCTAAAACCCTAAACCCTAAACATTAAACCTTAAACCGCACAAACCTCAGAATAAAAAAGCCTAAAAAAATAAAATAAACCTAAACATAAACCTAAGAATAAAAAACCTAAATAAATAAACCTAAACCCTAATCCCTAAAAAAACTAAAATAAACTTAAAAATTAAAAACCTAAATAAAATAAAAAAACAAAAAATTAACCTAAACCTAAACTAAAAAATGAAACCTAAAATAAACCTAAAATAAAAACCTAAAACCTAAACATAAAAAATAAAATAAAAACCTAAACTTAAACCTAAAAATAAAAAATAAAACCTAAACCTTTAAAATAAAATAAAAATAAAACTCAACTAAAAGATATACCTAAACTTAAACCTAAAATAAATAAACTAAACTAAATAAAAAATATAATAAACTAAAATAAAAATAAAATAAACTAAATAAATTAAAAAAACCTACAACCCTAATCCCTAAATACTAAACCATAAACCCTAAAAAACCCTAAACCTCAAACCCAAACCTATAGAAACCCTAAACACTAAAGCCTAAACAATAAACCCTAAACCCTAAACCCTTAACCCTAAGCCTAAACCCTAAACCCTAAAACTTTAAATCCTAAAACCCTAAACCCTAAACTCAAAACCTTAAACCCTAAAACCAATAATGTTAAAACCATTAAACCCAAACCCTAAACCTAAACTTAAGCAATACGTAACTGAACGAAGTAT